>JASANU010000807.1:0-62558 GCA_030849675.1 Trypanosoma platydactyli | reverse complement strand
TCATCAGTGAAGCCTTGGCATATAGAGAAGCCCTGCACAAGACTCACGCCTTGGTTCTAATAATTGACTACTTTCTCTGCTCATGTATACCAGCATTAAAATGACCTTTTTCTACTTTTGTTCTTTGCTAAAGAGGGGGAAGTGGGCGAGACTATTCAGAAAACATAAATAAATAAAATAAAATAAAAAACTCTACTTTATCTATTTCCCATTATGTTGCTCCTCACCCGTCTTGCAGAGAGACTGGACCTCGGGATAGAAAGTCTTACTTGTAGAAACTGCGAGGTAACGGCAGTCCGTCTTTTTTTTTTTGGTAGGCTTTTCCGTGTCACATTACCTTTTATTATATATTGTATATATATATATATATATATATATATATGTATTTATATATACATGTATGTATATTTTACAAAACTCGCTTTTAAATGGTCATCTAATTCTATTCATTATTCCGTTGTCGTTTGATGAGGGTCGTGTGGGCGGTAGGGAGTGTGATTTTTTCTCTTTTTTTTTTTGTTTCTGATGCGCATCTCTGGACGTCCACATGCATTTGACGTGGGGTGACACATGTATACAGTATCCCACTGTACTTTCTCATCATTGTTATTTATTTATTATTATTAATATTAATGTGTCCTCTTCAACGCATTCAGTCACGTAACTCTCAGAGGCAACGGGAAACACACACACCCGCCTCCGTTTCCCCTTTTCTCTCTCCTCTCTGCACACACCTCCCGCCGTCTACAGAAAAGACGACCCGCCCTGGAAGTGTTGCAGCTCCCATTGAAGCTCACATAACAACAGCACCACGACCAAGAGATGTCCTGTTATCACGCCGCGCAGCTTGCAGCCCATCTGCTCCTGTTTCTGTTTCTCTGCTGCCTCAGCGGCTGCTCTGCCCACCGCCACATGTTTGACCAGCCCGCCGCGGCGGGGATGGGCAGTCCATCGATCATCGCTGCTGCACGAGAGGTGCAGGTAGGGGAGCATGGCGCCGGGCAGAAGTACACTGTCTTAGGTGACGATTACTGGGTTCCGATATGCATCCGCGTGTCCGCCGAAGACCTCCAAGATACATCAAGGTACTGCACTAAGGTGGGTGGTGAGCGGCCGAACTTCCGCGGTGATTTAGTCATGTGTAAGGCTGAAGACATAATCACCGTGGAGAAAAAAAATGTTCTGCTGCAAAAGATGCTCCCTGCTGCAATCAAGCTGCACAGCGACCGCCTCAGTGTGAAACCTCTGTGGAAGCCGAGGGTTTCTATTCCGCACACAGGACACTGCTCCGAGTTTCTTATTCCCGAGTCGCACCGTACGGATGGTGTGCTGGATGCCGACTTCGTGCTGTACGTTGCCTCCGGTCCCGGTCATTCCTTTGCTGAGGTCTGCACGGAGGACGATAAAGATTGGCGTCCGATCGCCTCGGTATTACAGATTGAGCCAGCACGCGTTGGAGACGGGCGCTATCACATCCGCATTGCAGCACACGAGATCGCACACGCTCTCGGGTTCGATTTCAAGCGGATGCAGAGGCTCGGTATGATTAGTTTTGTACCCCATCTCGGCAAAACTAATGGGATCTGGATTGTGCATTCCCAGGAGACGTTGAAGGCGGCACGCACGCACTACAATTGCTCTACGCTTCTTGGAATGGAGCTGGAGGACGAGGCGGACTCTTCGCACTGGAAGCGGCGCAACGCGAAGGACGAGCTGATGAGTACGTACGTTGACTCGACGGGCGGTGCGTACTACACAACGCTGACGCTAGCGGCGTTCGCGGACATGAAGTTCTACCGAGTCGACCTCAGCATGGCGGAGCCGATGGGCTGGGGGAAGAACGCCGGCTGCGACTTCCTCGAGAAGAAGTGCATCGAGAACAACGTGACGGCATTCCCCGAGATGTTCTGCACGGAGAAGTCCACCGCCCTGCAGTGCACCTCCGACCGCTACGCCCTCGGCACATGTGCGTTGGAGCGATACACGATGTTCCGCCCAGATGCGTACAAGTACTTTGGTGAGGCGAAAGTTGGTGGGCCCGCCAGCTTGCTGACGGACTACTGCCCCGTCATCACGCCGACGGCGGAGACCACGTGCAGCAGCGGCAATGCGGGGAAGATGCCGGGCAGCCGCGTGGGTCGGATGTCGCGGTGCCTGAATGGGAAGGGCATTGCGCTGCGCACACCCTCCACCGCCGCCCTGCCGGCTCGTGACGTGTGCGCGAATGTGAAGTGCGTTGAGAATGCAGTGCAGGTGCAGTACAGCGGCGATGACACGTGGCACGCGTGCCCCACTGGCGCAGAACTTTCTCTCGCTGGTCCCGTGTTCAGCGGCGGCAGCATCGTCTGCCCGAAGTATGAGGAGGTGTGTGTGAAAATTCAAACACCCGCTGCTTTGCCTTTACGATGCCTTGGGGGAATAGATGGAGACTACATTAATGGAAGGTGTTGCGTCAAAGAAGCTGACAGTAATGAGAGTGACTCGAGGGGTGGTGTTAACCCATCGGAAACAACAGGTCCGACCCACGTCAATGGTGCATTTGTTCCTTTAACTCTCTGGGTGCTGTATATGCTCATTGTCATGGTGACTGTTATGGTTTTCTCCTTTTAAATATGTCTCTTTCTACATGAAGTGAATTCTAATATGTAGATGTATACATTGAAGCAATTAAATATACACTGCGTGGTACACATGGAGCTCTGGCGAAGTAATGTATTGCATATGTCTCTCCCTCTTTTTTTTTTGATTTCCCCGCGCATGTAATATTCTATACGACACTGCTTTTTTTTTTTCCCACAAACCGTTCCTATCCTTTTAAGACTCTTTGCTTGTTTGTTTGTTTGTTTGTTTTTTTGCTTTTTATTTGGATGCCTTTCACTCCCTGTGTTTTTTAAAAATGATTATGAGATGTCGTGCCCGTAAAGCCGTTATGGTCTGTTGTTGTTGTTTGTTTTTTTTTCTTTTCTTTGCCCTGTTTTTAATCCCTTTTGGCATGTTTGTCGGGATATTATATGACGTTTGACGGCATGAAGAATCATTTGTTTGTTTGTTTTAATCATTTTCTTCGCTCTTGGTATCATATATGCTAACGGGTTGTTTTTTTTTTCTTTTCATTGACTCCCGTTCATCGTTTCTCCAGAAATGGTTTTTTTTTTTTTTGCGTCACTGATTCTGATCTTGTTGTTTTTTTTTTCTTAACTTTCCGAAGGCTTTCGATAAGGGAGGGGGGGGAGGGGAAAAGGGAACGTTTGGTCTCACCCGTTTCTCCTGCGGCAAAATGGCACGCATCCCGTTTCTGCATGAAACCAGTGCGCCTGTTTCTGGTTCCCCCCCTTCAACGCGTGCAGGAGGCGAGCCGGACTGAGGGGTTGTGTGTGTGTGTGTTTCTTTCCTTTTTTTGCGCGTGCGCATGTGTGTGGGGGGGGGGGGGGGGGGGGGGGTTTCTCGAGGGTTTCCGCCCTCATGTAGAGAATGTATGCGCGTAAAGGAGCGAGTGGGTAAGGGCGCGATGTGGCCTGTTACGTTCCTCCCGCTACCATCTCACATGATCATAAAGCGGGGAATTTGGGCCTTTTCATTCTCTCTTTTTCTCATACTGTCGATATGAACTTCTCAAGGTAGTGGTGGGATACAACTTCCCCCTCTCTTAAGCGCCCATCTCCCCCTGCCGACGCATGCTTTCCAAAAAAAAAAATACTATGGCGTTTCCTTTTTGCAGCATAATCTGCACCACTCTAGCCGAGGCCGAACATCGATCCGTGGGGCCACCAAAAACCACCACGGTATAAAAATAAAACCCCCATACGCGCCACCCACGCGGCAGACGATTATAAGGCGTATTTTCGCCACGACCGCAACCCACTTGACACACAAGCGATAAAAACGATAGGCACGCATTCACGGCAAAAAGGCACCATCTGAATTACCCATTAAGCGCGCGCAGGCGGAAGAAAGCGGCAAACAGGCAACACGCAAAAAAAAACCCGCAAACAACAAACCTGGACCACGCAACCGATAGTTAGTGCAGAAACAAATTCCGACGCTCACAATACAAATACTACCTGGAAACAAAAAAAAACAGCACATGACAAAACCCCAAACGCACCAGCGGATAAACACACACACATATCGAGATGTAAGAGAGGGTACGGCACCCCGGGCCCCAGCGCCGCCAAAGGCCGCCGTGCTCACGAGGCCTGCGGCCGCTTAACTTCACAAATAGGACGTGATGTGGCGCATTCGACAAAGTATGGTCGTACCCAAGAGATGTGTGTGCGGCGTCTTGGGGCAAAAAAAAGAAAAATAAAATAAAAGCAGCCATACCCCCCCCCCAAAAAAAAGCGCGCGGCGGATGTGGCCCGCCACGCGGAGGACGCACACACCAACAACGAAAAAATTTTTTCCGAGGACTTCTTCCAAAAATTTGCCAGATTATCCCCCCGAAGGGCGAACCCGGAAGCCCCTTACTCCAGTGTAGTGCAGGGTCGTTGCGTTTCTAGCGGGGGGTTGAAAGCGCCCCTCCGTGCAATGTGCGCGCCTAACGTAACACCGCTTTTCGTTTGGCATGCGCAGTGCAATTATTCAAGTATAAAAAGGCCTGCTGCCATCGCCAATGGTCCTCCTTTCCCCCCGCACACGCACGCCGACCCCGCTGGCGGGCCCAAACACGGGGCGGCCCCTCAAAAAAAAAAGGAAGGACCAAACAACAATAATAATAATAACAAAAAAAAGAAACCAAACGCGCCAGCCGGATGTACATATATATATATATATATATATATATATATATATAATTGCCGCGTGCGGATGGAGAGGGGGGCCCGCGCATAACGCCAAGCGCTTGGGCCTTGTGGGCCGTTTTGGTTGAGCGCACACCTTGTTTTAGACCGTTTCGTAGGCCCGTGCCGGCGAACGGCTTTTTGAAAGCGCTAAATTATTTATGATGGGGTTTCTTTGGATGTCCTCCATGGCCTTGCTTGTTGTGTTTCTATTGCTTTCTATTTTGGGCTCGTCGAAAAGGAAAAAGAAGGGCTTGTGTGGTGCGGTGCGGGGTGCGTGGTGAAGCGCCAAGTGTGTGGGAGATGCGTTTTACACGATCATGGCGCGCAGCATGCGCACAATCCAGAGGTCTTGTTTTATTTGTTTGTTTCATTAGTGCACCGCTGGCATCGACACAGGAAGCCGTAGTTTTCCAGAAGGCGCCGCCGCCGTGCTCCAAGGTCATGCGCATAGGCCTCCACGTCAATGTACGCGATTGTGATTTCCTCTCCTGCTTTGATTGGCCGTCGCGCCACGAGCTCCAACATGGAGCGTGGGACTGCCGGGCCCTCGCCTCTTGGACGCAAAATTGCCGCATTTGGTGCACAGCTGTGGTTTATCATGCACAATTCCTCTTGAAGTGCCCATCCCATAGTCTCTTCTTCGTTGAAGGGGTAACCAATGCTGTTACACTTGGTTCGGAGGAGAACGTCGCGAAGATGATCGGTGTCAATGCAGAAGCCTTGCGCGGCAAAGGTCCCCACCACTCGATGAGCAAATGACTCACAAAAGTCGCGCGCCTCGACGGACTGCTGGGCGGTGTTGGTGCACAGCTCTCCGACGGCCATAAGCAGCCGATTGTCCCCAAGAAGCACCCTAGAGCCGTACTGTAGAACAAAGCGGAGGTAATCCGTGTCCCCATCCCGGACGGACGCAGGAAGAGAGCAAAACCACGAGCATGCATGTCGATGCGCCTGCAGAACAGGGTGCTGCTGAATCACCTCGTGATCCACAGCTGACGACACGGCGGCAGAGTCACCAGCCTGTGGCATCTGTTGCACTTCAACCGCCAGGGCTTCCACGCAAGCGGGGCACAAAACGAGATGGTTGCAGGCGGTGCATTCGTATCGGAGATATTTTCCAGCCCCTTCATCCAGACGCTGTGGGAACACATCGACATGCTCAAAGCAGCGGTAACACGTCTCCTTTACAAACGGGCTGTAGAGCACGGCGATATCATACGGCACACATAATATGGAGTCGCCCTCCACAAAGTCCACTTCCGCCACGAGACCCCGGCCTCTGAGATCATCAATGTGCCGTACTGACACTGTTTGTGACGCCATACACTCACACACGCACTCTCTCTCTCGCTTAGTCTCTAAAGAGACAAGCTTACAACTCTCAGAGCTGTTAACCCAATTATTAACCCCAACCTCTTCTTATATATGTAAAACTCTGATGGGAATCTTCACGAAGAAAACGGCACTTCCAACGGGACCAGCAGATGTGACGCTCGTCAGCAGTGGTGCGAACCACCGGCGGATGTTGTATGTGCCTTTCCACACCCTTCTTTTTTTTTTTGCCACCGCAAGGCGCAGCGAGACGAATTGCAGCAGAGAAAACAGCAACAAAAAAGTGAAGACCATAAGGAATGAAAAAAAAGCTTGTAAAACAAATATCAGAGTAAAAGCAAAGCAACAACAACAACTGAAAAAGAGGAATTCCACGAGTTCCTGCCTTGACAGCAGTCTGCACCAAAGTGATGAAAAATTGTGGTGTGATAGTATGCGGATGACCAAGTCGTCCACATGTAATATAGGGGGGTATGATGCGGGACTGGGAAGGGGAGAAAAGATTCGTATCAGGAAGACCAAGCAAAGCAGCCATAGTAATATTTCTGTCTTCTTTCCCAGTCCCTCTCCATTTCTATTGTTTCGACCAATTAGTCTGGGTTGTGATGTGCCACATCCACACAAACGAAACGCAGTAGTAGTGGTGGTAGTAGTGGTAAACGAAGAATAGGAAGGGAGAGGGTCACAGAGCGCACACACACACACATACACACACATATATATATATATATGTGTGTGTTAAACTTCGTGCTTGTTGTCTTGTCTACGTCGTGCGCCTACACCCCTGGTTTCCTATACCGTTATTTATCCCCACACACTGCCTTTACTCACATGCATAAAGCTCTTCCAGTTCCTTTTCTCGTTTAAATACCGCATGTTTCTTTCCCCGTCCATTTATTCTTGATCTATGCCCTGAAGTGTGTGTATGTGTTTGGTGGTGGTGGTGGGGGGGGGGAAGCAATGTTAACGATTTTGTGTCACTGGAGGGGCGTTGAAATCTCCTCACACAAAACACTCGCAGAAAAAGGGAAGACAAAAGCGAAGATAATTAACAACACACACACACGCACACAAATACTCTCCTCCTCCTTTTTTTTTTTCTCAGAGAACAACAACAACAACAACAACTTGTTCACTTTTCTTCTCCTTTTCTCTTCTCTCTTGTTTTGTTTGGTTCCTCGCCCCCCTTCAAAGAGACAGCAAAGGAGGTCGTGGCAAAAATATATAAATACGAAAAGAGGAAATATGACCGCAGGGTGCAGCTTGCCTGTCGTCTAGCAACACGGCGAGATAAGAGTTCATATTCCATCATCGTACAATCATTGCAGCTTCCTCGTCTAACGCTTAAAACACACACACACACACACACACATTAAAATAAAAAGGAATATATTCATCCACTCGGCTCCCACCGCTACGCCTGTCTCTTTTCATTCCACACACACGCATGCACATACACACATATATATATATATATATATATCCCTCCTTTGCCCACTTAGTTCCCACCAAATGCAGCAACAGCCTTTCCGAAATTACCACCCTTTCGTTTGTTTTCTTCCTACCTTTGACAACAACAACAACGAAAAAAAAGCTCTATGTAAAAGTTTTGCGCGTATGTGTAAGTGTGTCCTTCAGCAGAAGCGATCCCCCTTCCCATCCTTCTTGTTTCTTCGTTTTATGGGTCTCGGTTCTCCGGCTTTGCGTACGGCATGCCCAGGACGTCGAACACATCCTTTTCGCACGTGACATGTACGCGTTTCACCTCCAGTTCATCTTTCGTGAGTCCCAACGTCTCCATCTTTGCAGAATTTCCACTAATAACTGACACGACGTGATCCATGCCATCATCCGTGGTCTCGGCGGTGGAATCCGCAGCAGATGAAGATTTGTTTCCTGCAGCTTTGTTTGCCCGAACCTGTTCCTGCAGGGCTTTCACTTCCTCGGGGCTTCCCAACTTGAAAAGACCGTACTCATTCAGTAAGTAGCCTTTGCTGATAGCAGCCTGGCGCATGATAACGTTAAAGTTTTTGCTGCCAGTAAATGTGAGCAGCGCGGTGGGAACTGACCTCGCCTCAATGAGACGAATGTCCACGCGGCGGGCCTTGTAGTGTTTCGTTGCCCCGTTGATTGTCCGGGGCGGGAGGCGGCCCATGCCCATGTACTTGAGCGCACCTTGCGCCATTGTCGCCTCGAGGTAACGTCGCTCCTGCAGGTAGTCGACAAAAATGCCGAGAGCACCGGTGGTCGTCACTGGTCCGTCCAGCGGTGGCGCGTTGAAGGTTCGTGAGAGAATAGCGTCCACATCGCCGCTGAATGGATGTCGGCGACGGTAGCTACCGCAGATATGAATCTCGTAGTCGGATCCGAGCCTCGTTTGCACATTTTCACGAAGGAAATTTTCGTGCAGAACAGACTCATGCATGGGGATCTTTTCGTTGATGTCGTGGAAGTAGCGCACTCCAACGCGCTGCTGGTCTGTCAGTTGAATCCGGTCCGCCTTATCCATGAGCTCCTCCACGGTAAATATGCCCTCGCGGTCAAAGAGTGCAGCCGCCGCACGTGGGCCAAACCCATGCACCTGCGTGAGCTCTTGGATTGCCTTTAGCTTCGGCTTTGTTTTCTTCTCGAGCTCCTCCAGCTTGCCGGTCGTGATGATCTCCTCTGCCTTCTTGAGCAGTTTTGAACCGAAGCCAGGAAACTTTTCTAGATCCTCCACTCTCTGCAGCGGGAGGTCCAGGTTCGTCTTGAGGCTCTGGACCGCGCGGTTGTAACTCTGCACCTTGTACTTCTCGCCAAGGGCGTTGTTTAGGTCGGCCATCTCCATAAAGATGCGAATGATATTGTCCCGCGTGTCGGGTACGAGACGAAAGAAAGTCCGTCGAAGCATTGCGCTCTTCCTGCCGTTCCTTCCACCTCCACTACCAACCCAAGTGCGGGAGCCTTTCTGTCGGTTTTCCTACCCCTGTGTCCAGCACAACCGATTGAAGAAAACCTGAGTTTCTTCTTTACGTGAGTGTGTGCGTATGGTGGAGTACGTGACAACTTTGTCTGGTGCACAGCTATGACGGAAGATTCACAATAACTCTTCGTGTCCTCTTCTTGCCGTTGTTTTCTTGTTCGTTTCCCTATTCCAGACCAACAGAAGAGTGAGGAGATGATAAATAATAATAAATAAAAAAATATATATACTTTTTTTTTAAGTGCGTGTGTGTACGAAGAACGAAACGTGGAGCCCAAAGATGTAACGCGACAACAACAACAGCGACAGTGGTGGTAATAGTAGCAGTGGTCCTTCGCATTGCTTCTATGGAGGCGGCAAGATAAGGAGGAAGAGACTTGACCCACACTCCCTCCCCCCCCCCCACACGTGAGCGGGAGGCAGAACCGCCACCTTTTTCGCCCACCAGTGCCAACCGAGGGGTATCCCGCGCCGTGCTTGCTGCCACAACACTCATTTCACACCTGGCGCTGCTCGGGGTGTACATATGCCATACCGAGAGCAGCAAAGATATCGCGCTCATGTTTCACCTTCACACGGCGGGCTTCCACCT
The DNA here is from genome assembly GCA_030849675.1 of Trypanosoma platydactyli. Classification (NCBI taxonomy): domain Eukaryota; phylum Euglenozoa; class Kinetoplastea; order Trypanosomatida; family Trypanosomatidae; genus Trypanosoma; species Trypanosoma platydactyli. The sequence goes on along the minus strand of JASANU010000807.1, from coordinate 52,891 downwards.
CGCGCCAGAGCACAGCAAGCTCCTCCTGCTGCTGCCGCAAGGGTAACACTTTTTTTTTGCTCTTCCTTCCATCCGCCGTGTTAACATCGCCACAAAAACTATCATCTTCGTCCGCATTTTCATTTCTATTACTCTCCCCACTGCTGCTGATGCCGCCACCACCACCACCACCCTCCGCAAATGCAGGCGACTTGGCGGAGTAATACTGCGCCCGTACTAATTTTTGGAATGCCTCCGCATTCCACCGGCCACGCCCGAAGCCTTTGCTGTTTTTGCCGGAGCCTTCGTTACCACCGTCAGAAGCACAAGACGCAGCGGCCGCACCACTGTGAAAGAGGCCGTACTCGTTCAGCACATAGTTCTGCCTAATCGCCTCCGCCCGCATGATAACATTGAAGTTTTTGCTCCCAGTAAAATACAGCAATGCAGCAGGAAAGCACTCGGGTTCAACGAAGCGAATATCAAGTCGCCGTGCAGGGTACAGTTTGGGACTAGTCGCCCCAGCGTTGTAGTTGTAACTCTTCAGCCGACTCACGCCCATGAACTTGGTCGCTCCCTGCGCAAGTGTCCCCTCTATGTAGCGCTCCTTCTTGAGCGCATCAACAAATGCTGCAAGAACCTCCTGTGGTGCCAGAATCGGTACACCACAGCTAACCCGCTTGTTTTTCTGCTGGTGAGCCGCAACGTCTCCACCACCCGTCTTGCGTGTAATGAGTACATCAACGTCGCCAGACGTCGGTCGTCGTCGCCTAAAACTACCGCAGATGGAAAGCTCGTAGCCATTTCCCAAGTACTTCCGAAGCCGCAGTTTGAGAAAGGCCTCATGGAGCCGGACCTCCTCATGTGGGATGGGTTGCATGATGTCGTGATAATACTTGAGCCCAATACGCTGCGCCTCTGTGAGATGGAGAATAGAATCCTCAGCGCCCAATGGCGACACTTTTGAGGGTTTCTTGGCGCTCCCGCCACCACCGCTCGCCTCGGAGACACCCGCCTTTACCCGCTCCCGGAGTTCGGCAATCGTCTTCACACCGTACTTCTTGTAGAATGAAACGGCGGTGCGGGGCCCCACGCCGTGCACTTGCGTGAGCTCCTGAATTGCGCGGATGACAGGCTTCGCCTGCAGACTGTGTAGCTCGGCGAGGTCACCCGTCGACAGAATTTCAACCATCTTCATCTTTAGCTTCTCACCGACCCCAGGTGTCGCGTTCACAACATCCAGAAGTTCCTTTCGCTTCGCGTCATCAACCCCAGGCAGCATTATATTTGGTGGAAGGTGCAGGAAGATAAAGTCGTCTCTCTTGAGGTTGTCCACTGCCACTTGGTATGATTGCGCCTTGTAGCGCTCCTGCAACGCATTGTTTATATCTGCAAGACGCTGAAATATCTGCACCACTCTTTCGCGGTAATCGGGCACGAAAATGGATGCCGTCGCGATGGGCGCGACAACACTGGACGACGCAGACGCCATGCATGTACCCGCCGACCGGTCCTCACCCCGTGAATTCCGTTTTTCTGCCACCGCCCTCGAACGACGACCACCAGGCTGATGCGCGTCGCCGGTGTGGCTACGAGTCCCACGTGACAGCACATTTCCTGCAGTGGGGGTGGCAGCCGATGCTCTCTTTGCATGGGCACCTGCACTATTAGACGCCACCGTGCGCTTAGTAGTGCGGAGCATCACCGTCCGCCGTAAAAGCATCAGCATCATCGCTGTTCTCCCCACCATTCAAACGAATTTCACCCCCTCAATTCAAAGCGGAAAAGGAAATGTTATCGGCCCGTTGGTGAGCACGTATTGGTATCCGTATAAAGGTATATATATATATATCTATATCGGCAGCTCACCGTCAACGGCTCCAATATATATATATATATATATTTCTGTGTCGTATATTTTTCTCAGGAATATAAGTTTAATATAAGCGATATATATATATATATATATATATATATATATATATGTAGAGAGAGAGAGAGAGAGAATGCTCTGCAGCACCAGAAGCAACAAAACAAGAGGTGTTAGGGGAGCATGTCATAACGACGATTATGGGGAACATGAGCGTTTATACACCCCCCCCCCTTTTTTTTACCCTATAACGCCGCCAGCATAACAGACAACGCCAACATTACCGCAGTTATAAATTTTAAAAAAGGAAGAGCGTCCCCCACCCTTCACTCTCATTTTTTTTTTTTCGCAAGTGGAGCATTTACGCCACAGCAGCATCGTCCCCCGCTTTGCGCTTCCCTCCAACGCATACGCACACCCTCAGCTTCGAAGGCGTTTCGTGGTGCCAGCGCCCCATGACTCGTACTCCTGGAGCAACTGCACAAACACCGGTGTTAGTCGGGCCGCCTGTTGAGTCTCAAGCGAGGCGAAGGTGAGGCGCATAAAGTCAAATCCAAAGCACATCTCACGTGCCCCCGCTGCGCATGTCACATCAGGGCTTGACAAGCACGTATGTTGCTGTTTGTTTCCGTCGGGTTCTGTACCCAAGTTGGGGAAATCAACGTCATTCACATTAGTGGAACTAGTCGTTCCGTCTGACGGTGGCAACTTACGCCGCCTACAGTGTAAATCGACATCTATACCATCAAGCTGCGATTTCATGAGTCCCGGAAGCTTCGGGTACCTCTGAGAAAAGTGGTTCAGCACGATGTGCCGAGCGTGAATCGCCGCTGCCACTTGCAACGCCTCCGGCAGCGTTGAATGGCACTTTCGCACCGCCTCGTCCTCACAACCCTCGCCAAAGGTAGCCTCGTGCAGACACAGAAAAAGCTCTTGCTCCATTTCCTCCAGCCCCCCCTCTCTGTGGCTTCCAGCGGTAAAGTTCCGGCAGCGCTCAATGAGAAACGATGACGGACGAGTGTCTCCAGAGAAGAGCATCACGCGTGACGTGCCGTCGCCCCCCAACGCAGGAAACCGGAGCAGAAGACCATGGGCATTGGCTGGATGGTGCACTGGAAATACTTCACATGCCCACATCCGCGTGCGCGGTGGTACCCCATCATTCTCCACATCTCCTCCTGATCCTGCACCTACCACTACTGTGTTGTTATGAAGACGTTGGCACAGCGCATCGAGCCGCGGCAAGAATACCGGCAGCATCTGGGCACCATCATTTCGGAACCGCTCTGCAGGAATTACTTCGAAAAAAACCTCCTCTCTCAACCACTCACTATAACTGGTACAAGATCCCCAAGTATAGAGGAGAAACTCATGTACCTCCTGCGGACATACGACAAGAAGTGGTTCTTCTTTCCTCTCACTAGAGTCGCGGTTTGCCAGTAACACACGATGGCGCAGCTCCAACAGGCTCAGAAGTCCGAGATGGTGGTCGGCGTGAGCATGGGAAATGAACACAAAAGCCAAATCCTCTACAAAACGCCGCTGTACTTCCTCATAGTCACTTCCCCACAACATTGCTAGCTGCCCTAGACTTCCCTCCCCGAAGTCCAGTACGACAACAGCACGGCAAATAGAAGCTGTTTGATGGCTGTGATACATGACCTCGAGGTACGTGCCACTCACATTTCGGTATTTGCTTGGCACAGCAGATCCGGTACCCAAAAACGTCAGTGCACCTCCTCCATCATGGTGCGTCACCTGCGGAAGAAAAGGCGGGGAGTTCTCGAGAAGCCGACAAGACGCCACAACCGTAGCGCGAAACTTCTCCGACAGCATCGCCAGGGCAGAGGACGGAGTCGGGTACCACAAAAGCTCCGTCATATTCCGCTTCCTTGCTGTTTCATTAGTCACGGAAGAAGCTACAGCTCCGGGTGAAACGGTGTGAATACACGCAATAGAGGTCGGGGAGGGGCCATGCACCCCGTCAACGACAGGAGTGGTTGAAGTTGAGGGAATCAACGGGTGCTTTACGGCATATGGCCATACTGGGCCTTTTTCTTTGCCGCTAACCCCCTCTGAAGGTGCGTGTGTTATTGGAAACTGCCCTGGTGCGATGCTGTTAAGGTGGTAGCGGTGAGCAAGGGCGGTTGGGAAGGCGGAGAATTGCTTCTGCACGGCAGCGCAGAAATAATGTTCCGTCGTGGCGCCTTCAGCGAAGTTGGGAGAATCGGGGCTGCAGAAGAGACCTAAGGCCTGCATGCGGATATCCCGTCGCACGCGCGCAAAGATAGACCTGGTGTAATGCCCCTGAGCCTGGCTGAGGTTCCCTACCCCCATTTCACGGAAGAACTGTGCGCACTGCACGTGCACCACATGCACCAGCACGACTGAGCGCTCCAACCGAGCGGTGTTCGCAACCGACTCGGCGTGGTCATCACAATACAGAAGTGACGGTTGCCATCGCGCAAGTACACGCCGAAGCTCCCCACCACATTTTTTGCCCTGATGAGCGTGAGGAAAATGACCATCCTCATTTCTTTGTTCCCACTGCCCGTCTTCCCTCTTGATGGTCTCGTCACACCCAAAGAGTAACTCCATTGCTACTGCCACATCGTCGCAGCTATCACCGTCAAGCACAAGAGAGACGAACATTGATAGACTCCCTTGTGTCATCTGCTTTACACTCTGTGGATGAACAAAGCGGCGTGTTGGGGCTGCCTTTTCGCCTCCAGTGCCACGCTGAACGTCCTCCACCCACACGCCAACGCCCTGCTTCAGCTGACCGTACATGGGGCCAGGTAGCACACCAAGTGATTTCGCACGATGCGGATCGAAGGTTGCCGCTGGTGCATGAACAATGGCGTACCCGTATGTCGAGTCTGCTGGTGTCTTTGTGTCGCCTGAGACGCGGAATCCAAGCAACGCACTTGTGGGACTGAGAAGAAGAGCCAATACGAAAAAGGAAGACGACGATCTGTCGACACCGGAACGCACACCACTACCCGACACACCAGCATCATGATCATTATCATCGTCCTCCTTCACTTCTGCCGGTGGCAGCGGCACCTCGCAGATATAGTTCCATGAAAGGGGGGTTGCCAGTTGACGCATCACCACCCCGGCGCGGAGTTGCTGAAAACTCATCTGTCGGTAGCAGAAATATTGGCGCCGGAGTTCCTCCAGCATGCCCGCCAGTCCCGCAGTAGCATCCTTTCCCCCTTCTTCCGTAACCAGGGTGGCTTGCTGTGTTGGCACCGTTGAAGACTCCACAACGTGTCCACCACTGCTGCTAGGACCAAAGAAGTTGGCGTGGCGGACACCCGCATCATTGATAGTAAACAGGAGGCCTGGCATTCCCATCACTGTCGATGCGGCCCACCGCGTGAAGAAGAAACCACGCACGCGCACAAGCCGGATATTTGCCTCAGAGCTGAAGCGCTGCGTGCCTTCAGGACAGTTGAAGAGCAGCAGTTCACCGTCGCTGCACATTGGCCCCTCTCTTTCTTTTTCCCCCGCCGCTTCCGCAGATAAGCTTTCCGGTGTCATGCGCTCACCTCGGTAGCGAAGCGACTCATGCTGAATCTGGCCACTGAAACAGCAGCCTCCGTAACTATCGGGTACATCCGTTCCGAGCAGCTGAATGTAGTCGGCTGGCATTTCAGAGCGGTGAACTCAGCTATACTACAAAGACTACCAACGCACACAAGGGGTAGATGAAGACATACAAGGAGCAAATAAACAAATAAGATTGTGCGGGAATTATCTCCTAGGGATCTCGCCTCTATGCTTCATCAAACCACCTGAGAGACATGCGCTCTGAAGAGGGCTAACCAAGTGGCGCGTAGGCAAAGAAGATCATATATATATATATATATATATATATATAGAAGTTGCGCGCAGGCACCCCCCACATCCAACTAGTTAATACAACCACCCATATGCACTGGGAGCAAAGCAGAGAAAGAGTCGTTCACAGAGTTTTCCCATATTATCGCCATAGTAAACATGTTTCCTTCACTGCTCCCGATCCTTTTTCCCCACCGCACCGCTCTCACCCGCCTTCTGTGGTTGTTGCCTGGGGTCTCTCTTTTCCTCCTCGTTAGTGGCTTGCGCGAGCTGCACAACGTTTTCCGCGTTGGTTACAACCCACGAAGGAAGCATGAGCTCAGCGTTCATCACCAGCCTTGGCAGAAGAAGCAGCTTTAGGAATACAGCTAGAAGACGAAACGCCATTTCCTGCGGGACACGTGGCACGTGTCTCGTCATGAGAACAAGTGTTTGCGCAAACCGGTCCCAGGTGGGGAAGTACTGCACAGGCTTGCGGTAGAAGCCGCGGCGTTCCCCCCAGAACGTCTGCTCGTCACCATGCAGAACCTCTGCATTCAACACACGCTCATAACTTCCTTCGTTGACCTTCCTCTGCTGCGCCGGGCGGTACTCCACAGCGATGGCAGACCGGGCAACATGACGCCCGCCACGGCGCGTGAGAAAGTTTTTCTGCACAATGCGCAGCCGAGAGAGCGATACTAATGGCGGATTCGCCGACATTCTTCGTGACCCACCTTCTACCTTGTCTTCTAGTATCCACCACACGTACACAAACGGAAAAAAAAAGAATAACAACTTCCACAGCAGCAGGAAGATGAAGGAAGACAAACAGGAGTCATCTGCAGCCGGTGGTCATTGACGCTTCTGGAAGGGACCAAATGTACCCCCTTCCCATTCACCTTTTGCAGTCTTTACATGAAGCCACTTCATTGCTCCTGAGCAGGCGAGACCGCCAGCAGAGGAATGAAGCGTTGGGGTGTGTGCGTTTTTTTTTTCTTTGTTTGTGTGCGTAAGAGAGTGAGAGAACGACAAAAACACAGAAAGAAAGAAAGCAAAAAAAAAAAAAAAAACAGAGCAGAAGTTTGCGGCGCCAGTCAAAAACAAACACACACACAAAAAAAAAATGAGAACAGCAGTACCAGTGTATACATATGTTTATACAACCACCTACTATTTGAAATCCGGCTCATACTACCACCGTTATCGCAACACCGACAGCACCCTGTGTACGGCTTGAAAGAGAAGAATGCAGTGTTACAGTTCACAAATATAACGAGGGCGTACAGGGTGGAGGGAAGCGTAAAGCAGAGAGAAAAAGAGAGAGTCATGACAAAAAAAAAAAGGAGGACGAAACACCCAAAGAACTAACAAACACAAAAACAAGCTTATGTTTTTTGGGGGGTGACCACCTCGCCATCGGGCACCAACAGCTGAAACAGCTCCAACAGATCCAGGCTTGCGTCGGAGAGCACTGCCTTGGCAAGCAGCCCCCCAGTAATCTCGTTGTGGTTCATACCAATAGTGGAGCCACAGCGGCTGCAGAAGTATACGGTATAAACCGCAACGTTTTTTTGCTCATCATTTCCCTCAACAGCACCGTCATCGCCATTGTTTCTGTCATTCAAGGGAACCTCCACAACAAACTTTGCGAGAGGTGGAGGAAGCGAGTGAGCAGTGGCGTTTACCTCCCCCCCACGATGTGTATCAGCAGATGGTTCTCCCGTGTCAGCCTTTTCCACGGACTTCGCCGCAGCTCTTGAGAATGTCAGCGCGGCTGCCGCGCCTTTACCAACTGGTGCCCCATCACGGATTTCCTCACCGTTCCCAGCAGTTGCCGGTGGTATGTTCAAAAGGATGGACTCGATCGGCAGATGGGGGAGGTGCAGCCACTCGACACCCATCATCGCCCCAGAGAACCGCGAGCACACCAGACAGTTGCACATGAAACTACCAAATATTCTGGACGCGTCGCCGACAAAGCGAACGCCGTTGCAAAGACACCCGCCACTGAACATCTGCTCTTGAACACCCACCGGATCTTCTGCATCAGCCTCAAAACCCAGGAGGGGAGGTGAAGAAGCGACACCCCTCTTCTCTATGGTGTTGCCAAACTTTTTGATGGACAAAACTAGATTAGGGGATTCTTGTCGTAGTCCCTGAACGTCTAGTGTGGCCCCCATCACATCCGCAAACTCCTCGCCAACCTCATTGTCGTCGTCAGAATCAAAAGAAGAAGAAGAGTGGTGGGCTGAAGGGCCACTGTTGTTATCCGCTGGATTGAGCTGAGAAGTTTCCGGACATCCCGGTGCGGGGGACATGCTGCGAGAAGAAGACGTGTCCCTTTTTCGTCCTAGTGCGCCTTGCATAGAGTCAAAATGTTGTGTCATTTCACGAAGAACAATCGTAAGGTCACCCTTGAACCGCTCTGAGGCATTGGTATCAGCGTTATGACCGTTAGGCTGCTTCGGGCTCTCCTCCGAAGAAACAGCCCGAGCACCGCTTCCGTTTTGGGTTTGCCTAGGGGCTACGTCATGGAGGGGTTTCATTTCAGAGCCGTCGCAAACCATGCGATGAGGCAGTAGATTAGAAAGCGGCAGCGGTTTGTGTGATGGGATCTCTTCCTTCATTTCCTTTTCTTCGGGGGCGATCACGCCATCAGAGATCCTTCCACGGAATGGGAGGATACCAGGAGGCTGATGGTTCTTTGCGTTTTGCGGGGCACCCAAGCGTTCTTCTCGCTCCTTTTGAATCCGCTTCTTGTTTTCATCATAGCGGAGGAAAAGATCATGCAAGGGAATCCGTCCAAAGGACCGCTTGGGTTTTTCCTTAAGTTGCTTCTGTTGCGGCAGCTGCACTTTCTCCCCTGGCCGCGCAGGAAGCTCCTCCTCCTTTTGGGGTTTATTCTCACCCTTCACCTCACTTGGAGGTTTTATTCCCACCTGGACGTTCTTCAATTTTCCCTGAAAGGGGGGGCAATCATACTTTGCAGCCCCGCCTGGGACGGGCGGTCGGATCAAAGCGTTCCTCAGTGCGTCTTCCTCCTTTTTTCTTTGCAACTGCTGCTTCTCGGGTGCATGGCAGATTGCTGCAAGCAAGTCGTCCTTACCCTTTTGAAAAATCTCAAATTGTCCAGCGCCGGGAGCGGCTGCAGCAGCAGGAGAAGGATGTTCAGATGGAGAAATCATATTTTTCCCCACCTCCGGCTTTATATTACACTGCTTTTGCACTCGTGGTGGTGGTGGTGGCTGTGGTTGTCTCAGCTCTCTCTTCTTCGGTGAGGCAATGGGCCTTAGCTCCATTCCCGGCCTAATGGGGGGCGGCGGCGGCGGCGGCGTCTCGGTGGTGGAGAGAAGATGTTTATACCCGTCCTTGCACCCGCTGTCCACGGCGCTGAGCCTCTTCACAAGGGAGGGAATCGCGCGCACCAGTACGGGCGAACGGAGTATCTGTTCCGCATCAGGACGCTGTCGCGGATCCTTCTTCATCATCCATTGAATGAGGTTCCACAGCTCCTCCGAGAAGCTGGGCGGAATGCGGCGTGGCTCCTTCGTGCAGATCTCGTCCATCAGTCGCTTCATTGTGGTGGCCTCAAACGGCAGCCGACCCGTTGTGCACAGTTCGTATAAGAGTACACCGAGGGCCCATACATCGGACTTATTGTTGTACGGTTTGCCCTGGCACAGCTCGGGGGAGAAGTAACACGGTGTGCCGCACATTGTCTGTGCCATTGCAACAGTGCTGATTAGCACTGTGCTAATACCAAAGTCACCGAGCTTCACCACGTGGTTCTGCGTCAGAAAGACGTTTTGCGATTTAATATCACGATGCAGCAGTCGACGGTCGTGCATGTACTTCACCGCCATGGTGGTCTGCACGAATAGGCTGATCACCTGCTCCTCCATGAGACCGCCTTTGCCGCCACTCCCAAGCGCCCATACGCTGCTTCTAAGATTCTTGAGATGCGTGTACACGTCACCACCATCAGCGTATTCCATCACAATGTACAGATGTGGGTGCTCCTCGCAGAACTCCACGTACCGGATAATATTGGGGTAATCAAGCTGTTGTAACACCACGATCTCCCGATGAGCGTCCTTGCGCTGCCGCGGTGACATGTTTGCCATATTGATATGTTTCACAACAAAATACTGTTGCCGCGCCTCGTGGAAGACGAGGTAGGCTTTGCCAAAATTTCCCTTCCCAAGCACTCGCACCGCCTTGTAACCGGAGCGCTGTAGCGTGATGGGGAGGCAAGGGCGTGAAGGCCCGATGCCCAGACGCGCATTTAACTCGTCTACGGGGTCCATATTCTTTCCACCCTCCCTACCCCTGCACTGGGCTGCGCGCGCTGTTTGCCGGCACCAGCACGGATTCTGCAACTGCAATCGACCCCTTCTGGCCCCCCCCCGTCGATGTCTGTTGTTGTTCCTTTCTTCTCCTCACTTGTAGCCAAAAGGGAGTCAACCCCACGATTCACCTACCCTCTTCAGTAAATCTACAGAGGGACAGAAGAGCAAAGGAGGCAGACGCGGGGCGAGTTGACACACGTCCATTCACTTACGCGTTGGTATTTTCACAATAAAGGGTTAGAGAAATGGGAGAAAGAACCAAACGACTCTACAGTTTCGGTCTGTATCATGTCCATTGAAGGTAGTCATTCCAGGATGCTGTAGCCGCTCACCTTTCCAGTCTTTGCGTCGCGCACGACACGGACCAGAGGTGCGCTGGTCGTCGCGCCCGTGACAAATGGTAGTACGGGCGGTGATGGCGCGCCATCACCGCCGGAGGACTCCGAAGCACTCCCAACGTCCACCATTCGGAGGAGTGCACCGTCCACTACGGTGGCGGCGGCATCATCCAACATAATCGGCACCGTGCAGCTGCCGGACCCCCCCTCTACACTGGCGGTAGCGGAAGCAGTGGGACGGCTTAGCAACCGGTGTCGTGTAGAGGGAATATAGTACACCGGTTGATTCCGAAGTACGAAATACGCCGCGGCGATCGCTGGTGACCACAACAGAAGGTCTCTGAGACCACGCGGGAGCCGCTGCAGGTACTCGCCAAGTGCTTGATATCGTTGTTCCTTCCGCGTCCCCTCCGCGGCGCCTGAGGGTCCCCGCAGATACAGCCGGTTGTGGCAACCCAGCGCATGCAGTTGCTGCCCCCCTGAACGCAAACACCCCGTGCGGGCAAAAAAACGCATGAGTCCAACCAACCCACTCACGCCACTTCTCAGATATATATATATATATATATATATATATATATATATATATAGCGCTTTTCTTCTTGTGTGGCTTCAGGGTCCTTTGGAGCGTAAGCGGCCCAGTTTGCTACTGGCCAGCCCCCCGCAAGGAGAGAATCAACCCAGGGAGGAAAGAAATATCGCATGACGACAGGCACAACCCCCCCCTCCGCTGCCGCCTCCACCCCAGAACGAAAAAAAAATTATAATAACAGAACCATCTCTGGACCCCACCCCCCATGTATCAGTGAGCTACGCTCCCCTCACCCCTGCCCCAGAATAATTCAAAAAAAAAAATCACCCACGCCACTTTTTGCTGATCTTCAACATCTCCCTTCGCTCACCACGGCCTCTCTTCATTGCTTTCCGTGTTGCCTCCTGCAGTTTGAGCAGATGACGCGCCGTCTCCAGCGCATTCACGGAGGAGCTCACTGGGGCCCGCCCGGCACCATGAACCAGGACGGTCACCGCGTTTTCACACTGGTGACGCAGGCGCGCACGTTGCCACTGTCGTGTGCCATGCACCTCATTGACATCCCTCCGTAACGTTGCGTTCTCCTCCTGCAAGTGACGACGATGCCGGCTTTGCAAAAGGGCACTCTTCGAGAAACGAAGACGCTGCTTCGCACGCTGCTGCCACTCACCACTGCCCCCATAGCCGCAGCGGGATATTCCGGACGTGCGGAGCAACAGGAGCGGCATCCACCACCGGCGTAGCATCCACGCTGTCACCCAGAGAGAGAGAGAATAAAAAAAAAAAAGGAAAAACAATCATAAGACAATGGTGGACGCCGTGGAAACAGAACACACACAGAAAATAAAGATGGATGGGTGGCCCGGCGGCACATTTCTGCAGAACCTTCAGCACTTGCACACATAACTGCAAGTCACTCAGTACATTCTCTAGGCGGAGAAATGGGAGAATCACAAACACATTGTTGCTCGTTTACGGTGAAAAACGGGGTCTAACAATCGATCAAACGGAAAGAGAGGACTAGAAGCACCAGAAAAAAAAAAAGAAAATGATGACTGACTCATTCGAAGCATGTCTCTATTCCTACTGGACATCCCCTTTTTCCTCCTCTGCATTTTCTTTGGCCTAAGCAAATAATACCCCTCGCCTTTTTTTTCCATTTCTCTTCACAGATGCACGTGTTGTCTGTCATCAAAAGGAATTCACACACACACATGCACCCTCTTCTCTTCTTCCCATCACATTCCTCCTGGCTCACACCACACTTGCTGTTATTTACATCGTGTACGCCTCCCTGTGCTGCAGTAGACATGAACAATACACTTATATGTACGTACGTACACACACAAAAGGGAATATATGCATGTGGCACTACATACCCCCTGCTGGTGCCTCCTCATCTTCGTCCTCTTCGTTTGCGTCCTCACCCTCTTCTTCTTCTCGCGCCGCCGCAATTGCCTTCCACTTCGCCTTCAGTGTCTCATCGGTTTCAGCCCACAGCTTCGCAAGTGCCTCGTCGGTGTCGGTGCCGATGGCGAGCAAAAGACGCAGCTTGGCAGCCTCGTCCACCTCGCCCTCGTCGTCGCGCAGCGCCTCCTCATTGTGTGGGTCCATATCCTCCTCCTCCGGCATCTCCTCCGACGGCGGCGGCTCACGTCCGTTTTCCTGAAGCAAAGCCACCCACCGATCACGCGCCTCTCGGTAGGCACTTGCAGTGCTCAGAAGACGCAGCATGGCGTACAACATGACGCTGTGCTTCCTTGCGGTTTCCTCGACGCGTACACGTAACTCAGCACCGTGTGCAGCGGCCGCACTTGCTGCGTCCATCTCCGCCAGCTCCTCTTCGTTCTCTAGGTCATCTTTGTCAATGTAGTCGGCGGGATTTACTGAGCTGATGTACTCACCGTCGTGCATCAAAACACGCAATATGCGACTCACACGGCGCACCTGGCGTGGCTTCGGCTGCTGGAGAGGTTCCTCCTCGCTCTCCTGCATCACGTCATCCGCGGCTCCGCCACTGTCATCATTCATTTTTTTCATGTCTTCTATGCGCAATGGTCTGCTTCGCTTGTACGTTGCGACTGGATTAAAGGCACGTAGCAACTGCATAAAAATGAAGGGTTTCACCAGTGCTGCCACCTTCGCCGGAGTGTCGGTCTGCTTTGGTGTGCTATCGAGCAGGAGATAACACCAGCATCGCATCACGCGGTAGAGAATCATCGGAGTGGAGATACGCTCGTGCCGAGGTGCCAGAAGCTTCTTGGTGAGTGGGGCCACCGTTGCCGAGTTGGGCAGCGTACCTGCGGCAACTGCTGCCGCTGCTGCTGCTTTCGCCTCTTCCTCCCCGCGCATTGCCTCCCCTGTTGCATCGAGCGTGTCGTGCATCTTGTCTTGAGCCACGCGCACCTGTTCGCGTCTAGCAACGAGTTCCGTCTTCAGATCGCCAATGAATGCCTTGCGGATATAATGCATGAACCGTTGCGCCTTGTAAAATTCCCCACGCGCATCCTCCACTTCTGCTGCGGCTTCCTCAATCGCAGCGGCATTCCCCTCGTCGCCATCCACGTCTCTGTCGCCGAGGCCCAGATCGTTGAGAAGCTCCTCAGCTTCGTCCATCGCCTCCCCGTATTTGCCCCACAGAGCTGCTTCCTCCGCACGTCGTGTCCGCATGGCAGACCTGTACTGCAGAAAGAAGCGCCGAATGGTGTCAGCAGCGCATTTCTCACGTAGGGCACGGCTACTGGCCCGCTCCTGCCGCTGGGCCTCCGCCTTTCGTTTGCGTGCCGCAGCGGCGACGGCACGTTCTTCTTCCTGCAGCACGTGCAGCAGATAGAGGGCCAGGTACTCCTGTGGATTGCTCGGTTGTGCGAGCACCGTCTCGGCGACCGCCTTGACCAACACGGGCCCCACACTGCACTTAAGGTATGCGCTCTCCGTCATGGTGTTCCCCTCCCCCTCCTTCTCTTTCCTTCTCTCCCCACACCGCCTTTATTCGCTCCCTTCCACACAAATACACACCTCCACAGCTGCAGAAAGACAGCAGGAGACAAACAAACAAACAAGAAGAAGAACGCATAGGTCTACCATTCCACACTCAGTGCGTAAATAAATGAAAGGAGCCCAAAGTGCAGTTGTGTGCCTGCCACGGCAAGCAGAAAACGGTCAGAAAAACCAGGAGAAGTGGGTGGCAAGAAATGCACCTCCACAGACACGGAGAGAGTCAAAGGACAAAAAAAAAAAGAAGGTTTTTTTTTTTTATCTTATAGAAAAACTATAACACACGAAGTTCAAGTTGTCTGGTGGTTGTACCCTCAACCCTCTCGTCCTCTCTAAATTTTTCCTTCCTGTGCAACACTCCCCCATCTCTTTGTTAGTCTTCTTCTTCACCCCGTCCATCATCGGTCTTTCCACCGGCTCTTGTTTGCCTCATCCCACTGGTCATGGCATGGACGACGACGACAACGACGAGAGCGGCAGCAGGAGTAGCGGCGCCATGCCAAGAACAAGCCCCAACAACATTCCTAACATGCTTCCTGCACGCGTGGCGTTCCCATACGACGCGGATGCGCGCTGCGCTGCCGAGAGCTCCGGGGCTTGCGCCACACGCGAGCGCTGCGTCAGGCGCTCGGCCAGACCGTGAACTTGTATGCCCGCTGTCCCTGACACAACACCACCAAGCGCTGCTGTTGTCATTGTCGACAGGCCAAAGGCCTCAGAAAAACTCCGTTCGATAGCGTCGCCGACAGTAACAAACATGGCGTTGTCGAGCATACCAAACGCCATAAACGGGACTGCAGCAGACCATAGAGTGCGGCGCCAGAGGCTCCACGAGATGTACCCCATCACGTGGTCGCGCTGCACGTTTGATCCGCCATTCGGCATCATGAAGCGTCCGGCGGCCCGCTCCCGCACTGTAGACTCCAACCATGCGTTGTACTCCTGTGAGGAGATGTCATCCACACGGTCTTTGGCCACCCCGCGTAGCTGCGCCTCAACGGCCTCTTGTCCCAAGTATTCCTTCGTGGTAGCAACAATGAGCAACAAACGCAGTGCATCTCCGGACAATGCTGCAAGAACTTGTGGTGCGACGCTAGCGTTCACCTCCAAAAGCAGGACAATAGCTGAGAGCAGCTCTACGCGGTTTGAGAGATCCGTGTCACGGAACGTGGCAACACTAGAGGAAGAGCACTTCTCGTGCTGCTGCTGCAGAGCTGCACGCATACGTTGTACGGCCGACAACGTTTCCGCCGCCCTGTCACCGTTGCCGATGGTGCTGCTACTCGGCTGCGCCTCACCCACTGGAGGAGGCGGCCCATCTACACCACTTTTGGTGGACGACGTTACCACCGTCTTCGGGGCGCGATTCTCCGACGCAACCGACGAGATGGCGCGCGTCGCCCCTCTTGTCGCACAAACCAGACATTTCCCTCTCGCACAGCGCGCTATGAACTGCATCTCCCCTGTTGTGCCAGTGGGAGAGCCTGAATGATATACACTCTGAGTTTCTGTCCCTTCTGCTACTACGATTTTCTTTTGGTTCCTTCCTCCTATAGAGGGGCGTGTGCGTGCCAAGATGCACCACTCCGCCCCCCCCCAACTGTTGTGTGTGTTGCTGCGCTCAAATGTCTGTATATTTGCAGACGCGCATTTAGAACCGCAAACACGGACACTGATACCAGGAGGACCGAGAGCTCCGAGGCTATCGTGTTGTACGCCAACCCCACCCGCCACCACCCCCACCCCCCAAAAAAAAGGCCAATAGAGGCTCTGGCCGCAGAATCAGAGAGGCAACGCATCGAGCAGTATGCGAAGAAAAAGGGAGAGAGAGAGAGAGAGACATTGGGATTAGATGGATGCATGCATGCAGACAGAGAAGGATATATATATATATAGATAGATAGATAGATAGATAGATAGATAGATAGATAGATAGATAGATAGATAGATAGATAGAGAGAAAGAGAGAAAGGATGGGCGGAAACGGTGCATGGAGGCTACACAAAGGAAAAGGATAGGGCGAAGAAACAAGTGGAGGCGAATACACGGGGGAAACGAGTGAGGGAATTTATGAATGAATTCTGCAGAAGGGCATGAGCAGAGAAACCGCTGGGGGGAGGGAGAAGAAAACACAATTCCCCCCCCCCGAATCAGAAAAGAGGGAAAAATAGAGATGAAACGAACGGCGGCAGCAACAGCAGTAGTAACAGTAGCGACAATCAAAAAAAA
Source organism: Trypanosoma platydactyli (assembly GCA_030849675.1). Classification (NCBI taxonomy): domain Eukaryota; phylum Euglenozoa; class Kinetoplastea; order Trypanosomatida; family Trypanosomatidae; genus Trypanosoma; species Trypanosoma platydactyli. The sequence goes on along the minus strand of JASANU010000807.1, from coordinate 36,769 downwards.
AAAAACGCAGCATTAACATCATAGTAGTAGAGGGAGAGAGAGAGAGAGAGAAGATGAGGTTGCATATGAACGACATGTACACAAAGTGAGAAGGAAGGGAACACCAAACGACAGCACTAAAATAAAATAATAATAATAATGAATGACAATAATAAAAGATGACAAGAGTGATGATGACGGTACCAAACGATGATGACAAAGAGAGCGACCCCACACACACAACAACAACAACAATAAAAGATGAAAGTGACGGGTGGGCGAAGGGATTTCTGTTTCTTTTTTTTTGTTGTTGTTGTTGTTTTTCTTTCAATTTTATTATTATTTGATTTTTTTTTTTCTTTTCTTCTGCGGGCATTCGAAAGAGTTGGCGAGTGGAGGATGCAACGCCCCCCCCCCACCGAAAACAAAACAAACAAAAAGTGGCTGTTCGCGCGTGTGGCACACACACCGCGACGACGGGGGAGGAGGAAACACACCGACTGATGGCCCTGCGGTCGAAGACTGATGAGGGAAAGGGCACAAGATGATTATATATTCATTATTGCGTTATAAACATGTATTATGTGCATATATATATATATATATATATATATATATATATATGTATGTATATATATGTATGTATATATATGTATGTATATATGTATATACGCGGGTGTATTGATACGTACGCGACAAGCGGGCGGGGAGGGGTGAAGATAAAACAACAATAAACCAAGAAAACCTCATATATAAATTCACACACACACATGCTGACACAGAAATGTTGCTGCAGTGGCACCCCGGCAACACCGTCAGGTTGTTTCTCTCATCCCACCCGCCGCGACGGCATCAAGAGAAGCGAAACCCCACAAGCACGGCGAAGAGAAGCAGAAGAAAAACCAACAAAACAGGAACACTGAAATGAGTCACCCAAAATAAAATTTAAAAAAAGACAAGAAGAAAACAAAACAAAACAAAAAAAAAAAACAGGCACCCTCCCTCCACTCCCTCGACAAGAAAAAAAATTTTTAATAACAAATAAATACATAAATAACAATCAGAGAATGCCATGCATTCCCCGACTACACGCAGCCCGGCAATCCACGGAGGAAGAGCGTCAGGCAGATTGGATTGCATTGCACCGGTTGGAGGGAACAGACAAAAAAACTCTCCCCCCCCCCTCTCCTCCGGTGTCACAAGCTCCCTGGCGACAAGACCCGGCTAAGAGGAAAAAAGAAAAAAAAAACGTGCCAGGGCAAGAAGAGGAAGCAACAACAACAACAATACTAATAAAAATAATAATAATTTTAAAAAAAGGGAACCCAATCAAACAGTACAGCATGCAGTTTGCGTGGTAAGGGGGAAAGTTAGGTGAATGACAGGTAAAAAGGCACTTGGAGCACACACACACACCATCCGAGAGAAGCAGATCCCACGCTTGAATCCAACCGCCCTCCGCCCCCTCCCGAAGACCTACTAGTCTACGATTGTTACTGCTATTTTTCTTCCCATTGCATAATAGACTGGCGCATCCAGTCGCTCCTCACAACTCCACCATGCCGGGAGTTTGGCTTCAGCGCTGGGAGAACATTAGAACCAGTGCTAACTTCTCTTCCACTACTACCATTCTGCTGTGGCACTTCAAAGCCCGTGTGTGGCTGAGAGACGGGAGCCGACTTTCCTGAGGAGCGCATGCCAGCATCTTGCTCACATGGCTGAGTGAGGGATGGGATACGCGACGTGTGGTGTGTTCGGCCATAGTGCGTGATGGGTGTTTCTTTGCCCCCTGTGGTTGCACGGGAATTCTGCTTCGTAGATACCCCCGTTTGAGATGCTGTTGTCGGGTTTATATTTTCGTCTAGAGTTCTCCCCCTGCCGCCTCTCGATTCCGGTGCCGGGGAAGTCCCTCTTGGATCTACTCTCTTTTCACTTTTGAATTGTTTGCGAGGGCGCGGATTGCGTTTGGAGGGCGAGACAGGCACATTCTCCACGCATTCCGGTATAACCTGACTGGTAACCAGAGATGGCACCCGATGCCGGCTGTGAGAGGGTGGTAATTCCATTAACTGTCGGTGACGAAACCATCGGCCATGAAGCGGACGCCGCTGCCGCCGCCGTTGCTGTTGCTGCTGCTGATCGCTCACTAAAGTGTCATCGGCATTCGCCAAGTTGGGTTCATCATTTATATTTTTATCGGTAGAAGCATTTCCGTTAGTAGAAGTGGGTGGATTGCTGAGTTTCTCGATAATCGCCAGCGCTACCAAGCTCATTGTCTGGCTAATATTTGGCGGCTCGGTTCCTCCCACGCTGGTTGTTACTGAACCAGTAGGACCCAGAGAGGAAGACTCTATCCGCTGCCTTTCCACCCCACCGCAGACTCCAGGGCGCGGAGCACTGCGAAGGGGGTTGCCTACTCCATCACCTTTCTTGACGATGTGTCTATTGAAGTTTTGCTGCTCATCTACAATCAAGTTAAGCATCCCTGCACGTTCATTCGTTTCAACTCGTTGTACTCTCCGTCTCTGCAACTCCTCGTCTTTTATCAGTGAGATTTCATTCGCCTTCCGAGGCATCCAATTCCGTTTTGCCTCGATCGGCTGCTCCGCCTTATCTTGGCCCTGCCTCGGATCCTGACAGGGAAGATCGGCTCCGGCGTGGCATCCCTTTTTCGGCTTTTCCGCTTCATCAAAACTGGGCCTTGAAGTCGGTGGATGCCGATTTTTGCTGGAGCTCCTTGAGGATGATGAGGTATCCCACCTAGTCCCCCGCATTGGGCCTACTGTAGATTCCACCCCCTCCACCGTAACCGAAGGTTTCACTGAGCGAAGCGTTACTACTAGTGGAACCGCCACTTCCGCCTTTGGCAGTCTTGGCTGGTCCCCAATGACAGGTGGTCTGGCCTCCACTCCCTCTCCCCTTGGCGTTGACATTGAGGTTACTTTTGTGCTTGTTTCTACTGTTGTTGTTCTTTTTGCTTCTGCTGTTTTTGTTGCCGTTGCTGTTGTTACCTCCGCCGTGGTAGTTTTTGTCGATGCTGCTGTTGTTTTTACTCTTGTTGTTGTTGTTGCCGTTGTGGCAGTTGTTGTCAATGTTGCTGTTGCTACTCTTGCCGTCGTTGTTTCGTTTGTTGCTCCACTCTTCGCTGCCATTGTTGTCATTTTTTTACCAGCCGTATCTGCAGAAACAGTAGATGCAGCAATACTATGTCCAGACAGGGTGTCCATCCGTTGCTGGGGGACTTCCACTACTTCCTTATTTTTTGGCGGGTTTATCCCTTTAACTTTACAGCGCGTCACTGCAGTCTCCTCTGACTGCCTCCGGTAAGACTCTGCCCGTCGCTTCACTTCCAGGTTTGCCAGAATTTGGTTGCTGGCCACCGCACCACCACAAACACCACGCGTGGGAGGGGGGACCTTGCTGCGGGGTACCGCAAGTGATGGTGCTTCTGCCGCCGAAGATCCGTTTGGTTTCGTAGGTGATGGCGACAGCATAGAGAAGCACGGAACCGCCACCGTCGCACTCGCGGTTGTGGCCACACGGATGGGGGAAGAACTCTTTCCATCTGTGATCTGGTTTGTTGTTGTCATTGTCACACCCACTGTGGGGGGAGGAGACGCCTTCCCTTCGGGCACATGCTCCTTGCTATCACTATGCACTGGGAGCTCCCCACGCCGCATCACATTGTTCTTCGCCACCGCACTAGAGCTCAGTGGAGGAGCAGTGCGCAGTGCGCCGCTCTCACTCACCCGCATCGTCGACGCATTTTCAGCGGCGCCACGCTCCTCGTTACCATCTGGAAGGTTTACCTGAAAAATACCTTCCTGCATCTCCGGTAAAATGGGGTCCCATGTGTCGAGGGTGGGTGGACGTGTTTCGCTGCGTGCTCGCGTCTGTCTGGTGCTGGAATCTGCGCGTTCCTTCTTATCACTGCTTCTTGGCAAGGAGTTTGCACTACACTGCGCATCCCTCAGGCGTGACTGTGCCAGCTTCCTTGACGTTGACTTGGACCCCAGCCCCGATGGTGTCTTCGGTGACCTCCCAGGCGGCTGCGACGGCAGCTTTGGACTCGTTGGGGACGTTGATGTCGGCTTCTCAGCGGACCCGCCCGCCCCCTTCGTGTCATTTTTCGTTAGTCGTGATGAAATATCAGCGGTGGTCTCCGCCTTCATGAGAGCCTTTGTCGTCAGCACCCTCCACTGCTCCTGCTCCTGGCCCTGGGGGTGATGTTCACCCCCCTTGAAGGAGCTCAATAGGCCTTCTTCAATCAACGAATAATTGTTAGGACCCCTGCTACTTCCCTCGCTCTGTCTGTTCGTGAAGTCTTCCTTTCTGACCCTTTCATGCAAGCTGCTGAAATGACAGCCCATCCCAAACTCGGCGAGTGAGGAAGAATGGTTGTCCGCAGCAAAGGTACTCGCCAGAGAGTAGCCGTCCCGATCCAACCCGCAGGGAATAATAGACCCAAAGCCACCGCCTACCCCGGGACCCAGCGGCATGCACAGAAACATGGGCTCATGGCTTGGAGTGTAGAATGCCTCACTGGACTCCTCAGACTCATAGGAAGACGTCTCCTCCGTGTACGAAGACGAGACGTTCGAGGAGCCGTTAGTGAACACTTCTTGCTGCTGCTGCTGCTGCCGCCGTTGTTGTTGTTGTTGCTGACGCAGCTGTACGGGCTGGTGCTGCAGCGGGAGCGCTCGTGTTGGACGAGATCCCACCGGCGTTGTCCCACCGCGTGGCGCAGGACGCATAACGGAGTGAATACCGCGTATATATATATATATACGTGCTTGGGTGTGTCAGTGATGTGAGGCCGAACGGAAAAGAGAAGGACTGCCACTTTGGGTTTCCTTCGCGCAGGTTTCGCACCGGCCGTTCCCCCACCGTTCCAAAGAAGACACTCGCCCTATACCTTTACCCCCCTCCCCCTGTTTCCCTAGGAAAGCAAAAAAAAAAAAAAAAGAATGACGAAAAGGATTGCAGTAGTAGCAGAGAAATAGGGGCTGAAACAGACATTACTATCAGCATCATTACCCCCCACCGTCATGATGATGGCCATCGAGATTTCAGAGGTACACGTAAGTAGCTGCACCGACACGGAGAGCTTGACGATCCCACTCAGCATGTGGCAGTGGTGCACATCTCCAAGAGAAGAAGAAAAATGGGACCGGAGGCAACTATTCGGATTTACAAGAGCGACACTACGATGCGTGCATGAATGCACTGCGGCCTACACGACGCACGCCCCCCCCCGAGCCATCAGAAGAGATTCAAACTTTTCCACTCCTTTCGCTGCCGCTCCAGCTCTGCGGCGAGCTCCGCCCGCTCCTTCGTCACACGCTCCACACGCTCTTTCTTCCGCGCCGCCTCTTCCGCAAGACGCGCGGCCTCGAGCTGCTGCTCCTCGAGCTGTTCGCGGCGCCGGCGCCGCATCCGCTCCTCTTTTGTAATGTTTGCCCCGTCAGAGGATCCGTCAGTGCCGCCTACGGTAGTAACGCCTGCCTGTCGCCGTGACGCCTCATCTTTTAGTGCCGCCTCTCTCTCCTTTTTTCTCCTGTGGGCGATCTTCAGACGCACCAGGATGGCCTCGTCGCTCAATAGCTTGTGGGCGTTCTCCGCTACATGAAACGCGTCAGCAGCTTTTGCAAGTGTGCACTTGTCTGGATGTACATTCAGCACAATCTTTCGAAAGCTGCGATTGATGTCTGTCAACTCGCATGACTCTGGATCAAGCTGCAGAATAGAAAATGCGTCGGCTTTTGTCGCACTGCAGTGCAGGAGCCGCCGTATCTCCTCCGCCTGCTTCTCGGTACCACTCATTTCCCTACCTGCTGCGCAACACATGACAAGATGAGGCGAGAGCGAAACAAATGTGCAACAGTGCATGGTGACAGACGCACCATCTCCGGTATCCCCTCCCCCCTTTTTTTTGCCTCTACCACTCGCTCACGCAGACACGCAGGAGGTGTGTAACGGAGAAACACATGCAATAGAGGGGGTGGGTGAGCGGGAGAAGGATGAAGTGCCAGCATAATGAACAGGAGCACCCCGCATCATCAGCACTTGTCATCATCGGTGGCCACAATTCATCGCCACATCACGGTGTTATGTCCTCAAAAAATAATATATATATATATATATATATTTGTATAAACACCCACACAAAGACGTGTGCATGTGCCGAAGTACAACAACCAACAACAGAAAAAAAAAAAAAAGAAATGAAATGACTGATGGAAATATGAATAGCAAAGACGATGCCGCACACCCAAACAGTTCCGTCTGTTCCTTCTTGTCTACCCATATTTAGAGGAGGTTCACAGACATGAATATCTGCTTGAGAATATGTGGCAAAGCCTGCGTGTCCATGCACTCAAACCCATGACCAGTAGGCATCTCCGCCTGCAGGTTCGACGCCTGCTCACCGAGGGTTGCGATGAAGATGCAGAACATCTGCACCTCCTTGTGGCTCCGCATGATGGTACTCAGTTCACGCGGCTGGATGCCGTAGCGCGCCAGGTTAGCATCACTTATGACAAAAACCAAATAAGCCTCACCCTTGTTCGCTGTGACGAGGTCAATGCTCTGCCGCATCGCCTCCACCGTGTTGTCGCCTGACCAGCAGTACTGCGCGTGGGCAACCATGCGCTGACACACATCCATCCGCTCCTTTTGAGTTGCCGGTTGCTGCCCAAATGAAACCAACTCGATGCACGCACTGTCACCGTTGTGTCCAACCATCGCGTAGTCGATCTTATTCTCAAATCCGGAGAACGCCTCCATGATCATCACGGTAGACTCCAGCAGCTTGGTCAGCCGCTGATCCATTCCCTCGAAACGGTACATGCTGGCGCTCACATCCAGAACAAACAGGAGACGCTTCTTTAGCTTCGACTTGAAGGGGTTAGTCTCCCCAGAATCCACGCGGCGCTTGTAGATATTGCGCTCCCCAACAATCCCCTCCACGATTTTGCTGTCATCCCACACACCATCTGTCTGACCGCGCAGCCATGTACGCTCGCCCACTGCTGTCTTCAACCCACCCAAAAGGCTCCGCAGCAATGCGATGGGTGCGCACACACGCTTCTGCATCCCTTTGTACCGCTCGTACTCCTTCGAGCTCATGCCGATTTCACGCAGTCGCTCCTCCAGAGCCGCCTTGCCCATTCGCTTTGCCTCCTCAACGATGTGAGGTGGCACCTGCTGTTTTGCCTCCGGAGAAACTTGGTGCACTGGCCACCCCTTATCCAGACGGTACGGCCCCACAAGACCCCCAAGGCCTGCGGTATCAGTGCCGCCAGTGCCGCCCGCGTATGTGTTTCCCCCATGATGCTCCTCATTGTCCTCCTTACCGTGTTTCAGGTCACTGGAGGGCTTCTTCCGCGGTTCACTGTAAGACATCGACAACGGTTTCTGCGTCGTTACTGTGGCAGCAGCACCCACCTGATGGACGCCCCCATCGAGAAGCGCGGAGAGATCACGGTATCGGCGCTCCACTCGCTCCGTCACAACATCAGCCATCATCAGCCGCTGCGCACCATCGTACCATAGCGCTACGCCTGTGCCTTCATCCACAGTGAACAGTGGCGCACTCTTCTGCGTTAAAGAGAATGAGAATGACGCTTCTGCTGTGGCTCCAGATGATGATGATGATGATGGAAGAGAAGGAGGGGGTGCAAAACGGCGCACGGTATGCTGCTGAAAATCAACTGCCATGACTCCACCAGAACCATCGCGGCCGAGTTTTCCCACGCTCGTTAGCAACTGGTGGTGCGCACCATCGACTTTGAGCGCATTGCCCTGCAGAGAAGTGGAACGAAATTCAGCCGCAACGTTGGCGTCAGTGAACGCACGCATCAACCAGGCCTTCTTGTCAGAGGAGTACCCATTTACCGTCATATACACAACATCACTCCCGACGGGGCCGTCACCACTTGGCACAATGACACAACCCTGCAGTTCGTCCGGCGTGAGAGGCTGCAGAAGCGCATCGCCAGATGATGCAAGCAGCGCTTGAGTTCCAGTAACACCAACAAAAGTTCCAGTGATATCTTTTGGGAGCACAAAGAGGCTTGCCTTCGCAGTGCCATCCGGCATCACTCCTACTTTCAACACGCCTTGAAGTGCCGTTTCCACACCAGAAAAACGCACCGACGCGAGATGATCAGTGAAGAAGTGCACCTTTTCAATGCTCTTCGCGGGGAGCGTCACGACAATTCGATGGCCATTCATCCACACGTACATCTCTGCATGATGCGGGTGTGCGATGGCGATAATTCCACTCCTTGGTCGGATGGAATACAGGTATGGCAAATGCTCACCAGGAGATGGTGCTAACCGAACCGGGAGAACAGATCCTACTTCGGTTTCCTGGAGTGGCTGTTGCTGCGATGGTGATTGCGGGGCGGTGCAGGCCTCTTGGGATGCAGTAGTTGACATTTTGACGAGCAATACAACCCCCGATGAGACATCCAAAACCGCCATGAGGGTAGCAGGAGCGGCAAGCCCATCGTAGACCCAGTCGGCCGGCACACTGTCCAGAGCCGCCATATGTGTCGCAGCATTGAAGGAGTGCAGAGCTAAGGTAGAGTCAGCGGAGATTAAGTCCGTCAGGTCAAAAAACTGCACTTGACCGGCACTGAGGTTTGATCGCCGCACCGATGCCACACCGAGGAGTGTAACGGACGGCAGGGCCATGACCGCGAGGAGGACCCGTTTGTTGTTGTTCGTACCCGGTCGAAGAAAAAGCGCGGCGACACGCTCAATCATTCCAATGCTTTCCCCTGCAGTGTCTGCTGCTTCCATACCCAGAAGGATGTCTTCCGGGCACAAGAACGGAAGACGCGGCCTTGTCGTCATCCATTCGGTGAAGCCCTCTGCCTCGTCACCAGGCATGATAGCCACAAAATCCGCCTCCTTGTACTGCCTGCGCCAGACGGGAACAGACCGCGCGACACTCGGCCCACCGCACTCTGCAGCTGAGAGAAAACGTAAAGGGAGCGACATGGCTTGACCAGTAGAGGACGAGGACGCTACAACCTCTAATTGCCGCACCTGGAGTGGCAGTGGCTGTCCAGTGCGTAGTGGCAGGATTTTGTGCATGCCACCTGCGCCAGTCAGCGGGTGAAGATAAAGCTGCAATATCTGCCGCACGAGGTGAAGTGTATTTTCGTCGTGCGCGTCGAAGCTGAAGACATTGTTAAGGGCTTCATAAATGCCGTCATATGGAAACGCCGCCATATGTTTTACTACTGCGATAAGTTCACGGAGAGAGAATGGGTACGTGAGGTGGCCCTCTTCAAAGCTCTTCTGCAGATGCTGAAAGGCAGCAATTAGCTGGCCAAGTAGTGCATCAGGAATACTTGGGCTATACGCCTTCAGAACACGCAGCTGTGAAAGTGCATCTGGGTTGCTCATAACATACGATGCGAACAGATCACCACACTCACGATAGAAGTCGTTACCATGAAACGGGAACCCCGGTGGGTTGGCCAACACAATGATACGAAAGTCAGGGTGCATGGGAATGACGTCACCCGAGTTGCTATTTGTGTTGTTGCTGCTGCTGCTTGCTCGCGCTTTAGGCCCCTGTATCCGTCGCCCATCCCGCAGCCGCATCTCATGATCCTCAATGAGTCCCTTCAGCACCTGCACCACCTCCACTGGGGCCTTGTCAATCTCATCCACAACCAGACAGTGTCCAAACTGCACCGCCTTTACCAGCGGTGAATCCGTCCAGATAACACGCCCGTCCTCCACGGTCGGATTGATGGTGAGGCTGCCAACAGTTGTGTCACGGTGCAGCTGGATATACTGCCGTGGCACACGGATACATGCAAGGAAGGCGTCTACCACCTTGTTCTTTCCAACACCTTGGTTTCCAATCAGTAGGATGTTATTTCCAACCGCGTACTGCTTCGCAAGCCATGCAATGATAGAATCATGAAGCGGGTTAGGGTGAAAGTACGGCACGTATGGCACCATCGCCTGTTCCTTCGACGTGTACACTCGGTTAGTATGCGATGCAAAGACACCCGTTGTCGCGTCGCCATCAACTACCCCAGCACGTGTGGACAATGCAGACTCTGTGAGAGTGTCGTTGTATTTCTTGTACAGGCCCTCCTGCGGATTCGTTCCAGTAGCCGTTGGTGTGTAGCGCTTCCGTTTCTGTTGACGGTGGTGCTGCTGCTGTCGTCGTTCCTCATGATCATCCTTCACGTCGTTGAATCCACAGGAGCGCATCGTCTGCCGTACCTGACGCGCGGTAAGTGTGTTCATGAGCGGCAGCAGCAATGCCGACTCAACACCAGGCGTAAGGTCGGAGGGATATCGGACGCGGAATCGAATCAGATAAAGAAGTTGCCGGAGGCTTAGCTGCGGTATCTTCGGCTCAGTCGCCTGCAGCTGCTCAAGCGCATCGCGTAGTCGCAGCAGACGGTCCACATCGCGCAGGATTGACGTTTCGCTCTCGGACTGGGCGTCTGCAAGTTCACTGTTTTGCAACGAATGCAGCTCCATCACTGCCACCTGCGACAAGACGGCATGAAGAGTGGCCTGCGTGGCAGCGGGCATTGTCACCACCCCAAAGAGCGATGTCACCTCATGCGAGAGTCGCCAGCCGCTAAGTTCAGTTTTGCCGCCACCCCCAACAACTACTGGCCGCGCAGTTGCGACAACACGGAAGGCTGGGTGAACCGGAAAAATACGCCGCCTCCGCATCTCTTCGTCCGTCACATTAAGCTTTCGCTTGAGTATTTTGTACTCCTTGAGCGACTTGAGCACCGTACCATCATAAAGGCTGGCACTCCCGTCAACGAGGAGTTGCTGCAGTGACGACAACATCCCGTACGGCAATTTGTCCACACCATCAACGACGGCAATGTGGCCACCCAGCGCCGCATCCACGAGTGCACTGTTCTTCCACGTCGTATCCCCTGTCAACGGGTCAGTGGTGCGGCGCTGAAAGAGGTCCTTGTTCGTCATGTCAGCGTACAGATACATCGTCTCCGTGCGGTATCCAAGCAGGTAGGCAAATTCGTGCAGAATAACTGTCTTGCCACAACCGGTAGGTCCAAGCAACAGAATGTGTTGTCCTGCAATGTGGAGATGCAGCATGGACTGCAGTACATGACGATGGGCTGGCGTAAAAACGCTGCGTGGTGTGGGGCAGCGAGCTGTTATTTCAAATCCATCCGTATTTTCAGCCTTTCCCCTCCCCGAAACACACGATTTGGCTCCTGTTCCCTCTGAGATTGCCAAACTTGATACCGGAGGAGCGAAGGCCTCCCCCATGTATATCGGAAGGCAGTACGTGCCCCTTCTGCCTGCAATGCACGCATCCCCCGATACTACTACTATTGCTGCCGTTCCCTCCTCATCATTATGATCAGCAGCAGCAGCGGAGAAAGAAGAAGGAAGCGCAACCAGTCGAATATTTTCGATGCGAACCACATAATTAAAGTGCTCCGGGAAACGCACGGGTGTCACCTCGCTCGCGTTTGTGCTGCTCGTGCGACGCAAAGACGACACCCGCTCACGGACACTACGCCCCGTCCTCCCGTGGGACTGCAGGGAGGACGATACACCATTGAAACTGTCGTCCGCATCTACACCGACTGGTCTGGGGTTGGTGTTCATTCTGTCTCCACTCATTGTATGGGAGCAGTCACCCCAGGGGAAACCAATTCCACACGCTTCGAGGATTTTCTCGTACTCGCGACGGCGCTGCACGGCTTCCCCAACATGTGCCGCCCCACCGCCGGAAGTCTGCTGCGCGTACAACTCCCACGGGAACGCGCGTGGCAGCACGTCTCCAATAGGGATGTCGGGAAACATCTGCAGCTGCCGCGAGAGCAGCGCAATCTCGTAGCTTCCGATAGACTGTAGTTCGCGGTGCGTCCCTGTCGCGCCGCTCTCCCCGCTGCCAACGAATTCCTTTGTGCTCTTGTTCACCTCGTCGATGGCAGCACGAAGCTTCAACAGCAGCTCCACCGCATTGGGAGGCCGCTCTCCCCCTGCCGCTCCTTTTCCACCCCCCACCTCCGTCTTTGATCCGAGACCACACAGCGGAATATTTACGTAGAGACACTGAAATCGCGAACGCAGTGGAGGGTCTAGCGGGTTGCCCTCATAACGGGGGACCGGGACAGTGATTCCAATAACGCGAAAGTTTTCCGACACACGGATAAATCCCATTTGACGCATCTCCTCATGAGCAGCCGCAATTGCCATGTCCTCATCATCACTTCTGCTGGCACTGTCGTCGCTGCGCTCCCCCTTTCGCCTTTTCCCAGGAATGAGTTCCCGCAGCAGTCGGTCGTAGCGCTCCGGATGAATGAGCATCATGCCATTCTCCAGATGCATCTCACGGTTTTCCAGCAGATTATTCACCACCGGCAGAACGTTGCGCTCCACCTTCTCCAATCCCTCCAGAAGCAGCAGTTGTCCCTCACGAGCGGCGACAACAACACACTGATCGTCGTAGACAAGTGTGCCGTTGCGTATCTCGCGCCGCTGTCCAAGGTCGCTCTCGTTTATATCACAGTTAAGCGAAATGCACTGCATTTCACGTCGCACCAGATGGGAGTACAAATGAACCAACCAGCGCATGGCGGGGCCCGGCTCGCCAACGAGGCACATGTCTTGTCCCAACTGCTCCTTCTGACAAATCCAGCGCAAGTAAGCACGTGTGGTGTGATCTTGAAGATGAAAAAAGGCGTTACCGTTGTGCAGCCCACACCTCATGTCGTCATCATAATTATTCCCTCTCCCATCGCTACTGCTAGTGTTGCCGTTGTTCTTCAGAACATCATCATCGTCGCCATTCTCCCCGGTATTGTGGCCAGTCGTAGCGCCAGGAAACAACCACACAACGCGCTCAGGGTGAGCAACGTTGGCTGAAACTGGCACCGTGACATCACCAATCGTGAGGGTGAGACCACCGCCGCCAGTCTGCGCGAACGCCCGAGCGCATGGAGTGCCAGCCATCACTACTGCACTTGTGTCAGTGACCCTTCTTCGAATAGTGGTGAGGTGCTGCAACCGGCGTCGCAACATACAGCGAGGACCGAAGCACCCTCCTCCTTTCCTTTTATCTTCCGACCCCCTCCCCTCCTTCCTTCGTCGTCTTTCTTCACACCAGTTCACACGCACACACACACACTCACTTACTCTCTCTTTCTCTCTTCTGGTCGGTGTGGGCTTGTCGTCACGCGATAGTACTCTGGCAGAATGGAGGAAGCGGGGGAAATAAATAACAGCAACAACAACAACAGGAACAGAAAAAAAAAAAGGGGGGGCAGGGGAAGAAACACGGCGCAATGCAACAGCGCGTCTGCCGAGCAGAAACGAAGAGGGATTCAGAAATGAAATCGCAGAGTGCCGGTGTTGCCTCGGCCCCTCACCCGAAACACACTCGCAGACCTCCCAGCCTCAATAGTGCCCCACCCCGGGGGAGGGGCATTGCTCGAAATGCGGAGTTACTCACGTGAGCGGGAAGTCCTCGTGGCGGTGTGTCAACTCCCACACGCGCTGAATCTCCAGCACCGCCTCCTCCACCTCTGCCAGGGCAAAGAAGCCAATTGTGAGACTCACCGCTGTCTGTGTGGCAATGTCCGCGTCATACAACGCCTGACGGCGTTGTTTCTGCATCCCGGTACAGACCAAAATACCAGTAGAAAAATCGATAGATATATTTTTTAGCTCGGTGACGGTGAGCCATCGCCCACGCATCGTAGGATGATGCAGTGGCAAATCCATAGACAGCAGTTTAGCGTCGTGTCGGGGAACAAGATACAGCCTCTCCGTCGAGAGAACAAGCTGGCACAGAAGAGGCTGCCCCTTCCCTCGTTTTTCATTGACTGCGGCAGAAGCAGCAGCTTCAATGAACTCCATGGCAAACACTTGGTACTGAAACACTTCGGGGTCTTCGATGAGCTCATCCTCAAGACGTTCGTGCCAGTAGTTCATCCGCGCCACACGAAATGCCTGACACCAATCTTCCTGCAAGTATAGAGACCCCTGGCCCACCGTGACAAGCGACGGCTGCTGCTGGTGCGGCCGGGCGAGCCCAACATGAAACTCCCGCACACGTAGCCCGCCGCACCCACCGCAACTTGTGGCGGTGGTTCTCAGCTGCAAGTCAGTGAAGATGTCGACCACACAATGACACTGCTCCTGTATGTAGCGCTGCAGGACAGTGCGCTTTGCAACTGGTTTGGGTTCGGCCTTCTGATGGGTGAAGTACTCAATGGCAAAACCACAGCAGTTGTTGTATTGTTCATTCCGTTCTGCTGCCCATGCACAGCACGGGTGATTGTAGAGCGGCACCACCGCACGGATTAGCCCAAGGCTCTCACGCCAAACCAATTCTGGTGGCGGCAGTGGCAGTTGTTCCAACCGGGTAGGTAAAGGACTTCCAACCCCACTATTCATGCCAGTCTGTTTCTGCTGCCGGGCCTCATTTTCATCCTTTGTGGTCGGAGGAGGAGGTGGAAGGCGCTGCCGCAGCTTGTATAAGCACTTGGCAGATAATACCAGCTGCGTGTCGTACCCGTCGTGGAAGACGTCAGACTCACGACCCTCAGAAACCTTGTGCCGCACAACGGTGCTGCCAGTGATGTACACGTCATTGTGCTGCTCCAAGATGGGAGCAAGAGCGCGTCCACTCATCGGTTCCAGAGCCACAACAACACGAAACTCCTTTCCGATAGATAAATATGTAAATATTATATATATATATATATATATATATATATATATATACGTGTGTGTGTGTGTGTGCTCCTGTGTTATCGCCTGCAAAAGAGAGGAACAACAAGAGAAAGATACAGAGCAATGTAACTTATACACCCCATGGTGCACGTGAAAAGAAGAAAGGCAATGGGTGTGTGCGTGTGAGAGAGAAAGAGAGAGAGAGGGAGGGGGGGGGGAAGACATTTACACCCCACCAGCTCCTCCCCCACCCCGCCCTCCTTGAAGAACAAATAGCAGGCGGTGATGAAAAAAAAAATATACAAATCCGTAAAATGTGCTTCAAGATGCATGGTGCACATTTTTTTTTATCCCAACTTCACCGCATTGGCCTCAGCGTGCACGGCTAGCACACGGGTGATAAGTCTATCACACCACAGCTGGTGCCTCTCCAGCAGTACATCATCCTCTGGAAGCAAGGATGCTGAGGAGCTCCCTTCTACCCCATGGGGGGAAGACACACGCGTAGGTGTGCCTGACGATGCATGTGTCCCCTCCATTTCTTTCTCGTACTGCTGCTTCTCATGGTTTGCGCGCGCCAAACGGGAGCGGACGTCTCCCCATGTTTTTGGTGTCTGCAGATCCGCGTAACGCACAACGTCGGGATCATCACCCGGGTATCGGAGCGCGTGGGCCACAGCCACGACGCCCTTCGCAACCGCGTCCGGCGAGTAGCCCCCTTCCAACACCACCACAAGGCCGGCAGAGTGCTGCATGCACAGCTGCTTCAGTGATCGCACGGCGTTGGCAAACCCCCCTTCCACCGCCATCCGCCCAAGTGGATCACCGTATGCGGCGTCGAAACCTAATGACAGCAGTACGATGGAGGGACGAAATTGCTGCAGACGCGGCAAAAAAATCTCATCCATCACCCTCTTAAAGACAATGTCACTAAGTACCTGCTCGCAGCGGAGCGGGTCATTCGCGGCGGTGTGCACCCCGACGTTACATACATTGCGGTAGCGTCCCACATACGATGTGTCGCCGCGCGGATCGTTCGGGTAGAACAAACCATGGTCGTAACGGTGCAGTGAGAGGTAGAGCAACGGCGACACTGCAGAGGGCCTATCGCATGATGGGGGTTCCTCCTCCACGAAACCCTGCGTCCCTTCACCGTGGTGGACGTCAAGGTCGATAATCGCTATCCGGGGTGGGTCCGTCGAGGCGCCGTTTCCTCTCTTGTTTGCATCATTGCGCCAGTCTTGCAGCAATTGTCGAGCTGCAATGCCCACATTGTTGGCGAGACAAAAACCACTAGGTGTGTCAAAGGAACAGTGGTGGCCCGGTGGTCGAACAAGACAGAAAGCAAAGGATGGTGCTCCTCGGAGTGAACAGCGTGCTGCGTCAATCACGGCAGCAACGGCAAGCCGAGTTGCTACACTGCTCGTGCCGTCACTGCAGTAGACATCACTCTTGAGGGGCTGCGAGAGCGCTGTGCCAGTTTCAATGAAGTCACGATATCGCGTGACGTCGTGGCAAAGTGAAATCTCTTCAAGAGTCGCCAGCCGCGGTGGCAGCCAGCATGCTGCAGGATGGGAAGCCGTCTCTACAGTCTGTTCCACCCCAGAGACCATCGGTTGGAGCAACTCCTTAGGAAGCAACTCTTTAGCGCGCGGAGTGATGCGCAAAAACTCAAGGGCACGCTGAAGGCGGTACGGCGTTTCCGGCACTCGGTCTATTGGTGGAATGTGCAGCAACATCCGCGGGTCGTACGCCCATGCCACTGAGACGTCCGGGGGGCTCAAGAAGAAGGTCAAGGAGGTTGCGTTCTCATGGCTGCTACGCGGAGCAACAGCACCGGCGAGAAAAACCTCTGCGCCATGCTGCAACTTTCCAAAGAGTGCAAGACCCTGGGCGTCAACGATGCCTTCCACTTTCGCCATATCCACACCGATGCGATCCGCCACTTCCCCAATGGGCTCCACCAACTTGCCTTTGCGGATGGTGGCAGTCGTGCGCAGCTGCGGCGCCGCAAACCGTCGGACCGTGACCTCGCCATCAAGTTGCTTTGGAGAGGCCCTTGGCCTCTGACGGTCCTTCATGCTGGTGGTCTCTCCTCTCTTGTGTGCGTGATGAAGAGCTATGGGGTAAGAAAAGGTTGATGCTGTGAGAGCGGTGGGGAAAGAGAGAAGAATCTGGCCATCAAGCACACGCAAAAGAAGCACCTCACACCGCGTTGGGAGTTGTACTAGATATATATATATATATATATAGCAGAGTGAACACTCTCATACACCGCTGCAAGGCCGATAAAATCTTCGATAATGATAAAACGCGGTCAGGGGGTGGAGGGGCATGAAGAGGGGAAGGAATAGAAGGGCACGATAGCAAAACAAAGTATATATATATATATATATTACTTATCCTCCGAAATTGTTGAGAAATAAACAAACCCCCCACAAAAAGAAAAAAATGTACGGCAGCAGCACCATGGCCCCTCAGCAGTACAGGCTCGAGACTTTGCCGGGTATTCACCGTAGTGGTAAAAAAAAAAATAGAAAAGACAGCAGTGGCGCACGACACTACACGCCACGTAATGTTACTTTATATATATATATATATATATATATATATATATATATATATATATATATATATTATCCTCTACGGTTAACCAGGCGGCAATATCAGTTTGTGAGGGGAGACACACCATCTTTAAAGGCAGTGTCTAGTTGGCTAAGCAGTCTTTCATTTTCTACAGTGCTATTTTGCAATGCGCAGCGTAACGCGTTCCGTTCTTCCAAAAGCTCTTTCGTTCGCTGTCGCTCCTTCGCCAGCAAAAGTTTGGCGCCATGCACCGTCGGTGACTCCACCGGATCCAGCGACAGCGATCCAACGCCTGCAACAGCAGAAATGCCCCTCTCTAGCGAAATTGCGTTCATTGCAGTACTCGAAGATACAGTCCTTCGAGCACCCTGTCGTGCCGAAAGCGCGGTGTCGGCACGACAGACGTGATCGCGCCAGAGCTTAAGCTCACGTCGCCGCTCGATGTTATCCCGACGCATGCGCTCCATTCTGCGACATTGGGCCTCACGACACCTGCGGGCCCAATGTGCAAAAAAACGCATCGCAAGAGATGACAGAGCACACCATCCAACGATCTCCATTGCGGTCGCTACTTGGGCCCGCACACGATCCAGACGCGCCTCCGCATCCTTGAGCTCAAGTGAGAGCAGTTGAGCCTTCGCAAAATGCTCTTCCTTGTCGCTGTGGGCAAGCAGCAACGCACGCTCAAGCGTTGAGGCGAGTTTCAACGCACAGAGTTCCCTCTGAGAAGAGACTAGCGCCTCGGCGTGTAACTTCGCGTGACGGGCGCGCTCCCCTGCAATCGCTTCCGCCTCTGCGCGGCGGAGCTGATCTGCAGCTCTCTCTTGAGCCTCATCCAACGCACTGCACCCCTTCGCCACCTTTTTCTCGAGGACATGCACTTGCGCAAGAAGTTCGGCCTCATTCTCCCGCGCTGCATTCTGCAAAGCCCTGTTTCTCTCTTGAAACTTCTTCTCTGTCACCTGCAATTTCAATTTGATGGCCTCAAGCTCTGCATCCCGTTCCTCCAGATGTTGTTTGAGCTTGCTGACCTCAACCTGTGAGGCATTCAGGGATTCCTCCATTTCCCTCTTCTCCACTCCATCGTCTTCCAACTGCCGAGGTTTCGTCTTCTCTTCGCGGCAGTTCCGCCTCCGACCCCGCACGCGCAAACGATAGGCGTGACGGCACGCGGGGATTTTCCGCCATTGCTCCGACCTTACAACACCAAACCGGGTTGGAACGGGGTGACTTCCAAACCACTGCACAGCAGCGTTTATGGTATTGACTCTTGTAGAGTCAGTCGTGAGACACACACGGCGACCCTCCACAATGCTCAACGCCCTCTTGTGACGCACCTGCAATATCTCAAATAAACCGGCAGCCTCTTCCACGATAATATCTACACGGGCCGTATACTCATCAGCGAAAAAGTCGCGCACGACATCGAGCGTGCGATCCCCAATCTTCTCTTCGTCCTCGGAGATATTTTGGCTTTTGTGACAGTCCAACAGATTGTCGTCATCATCACCATCATCATCATCTTCATTTTTATTATCATCCTCGAAGGGCGACTGACGACTTTGCTCTGCTTCCTCTAACACATCCGATACCGGTTCGAGGCAATTCTGAGGTAACTCATCCGTCGACACTGTCGCAGATAGACTCGGCTGAATGCAGGAATGTAGTGGGGGTTTTGGCCACAAGAGACTCCGTTCACCAGCATCAATGATACTCATCTGCGATTGCACCCGAGAATCGGCTGATGCCGACCATTCTTCCCTCTGAAGCCGTTGCCGCAGCCGATCCACCACAGCAAGTGGGTTGTGGTCATCTGCCTTTTCAACATCGGTCACCAGATCAACAAGCGGTTTGTCGTCTGGATGCAGAGTCCTGGTGTCACTTAGCAATCCATCGCCGTCGTTTCCACCGCTCTCGCTTCCCTTCTCTAACCCCGATACCAATTTTTCCTCCAAGTCTCTCCCCACATCAAAAACTGGTGTGCGGCCGTTAGAATCATCAAGGTGAATCCCTGCGCGTCCTAGCGACTTCCCCTCCAACTCCAATGCTCTTTTAAGCAGCAACGCACGGCTTCGGCGAGTTGACATGGGCTGCACTCTGCGCTGCATGGTTGCAGCCGTTGTGCTATATGCGAGGTTTAACGCCCGTGAGACCCTCGTTGCTGTACCTGGGGCTGGTTGCAACTCATCACTTTCAGATTGATTGTCCTTTTTGTTAATGGGTTCGCTGCGGAGGTTTGAAGGTGATTCGGTCACATGGTCAGAGAGAGAGATATGTACCTTTACCGCCGCGTGATTGGGCGGCGGTCGACATGAAAGGGAGGTAGAGGTGTTAGTTCCCAACCCACTTGCCCCACCTGATGGCGAAAGCATACGATCCGCCTCCAATTGCTCTTGCAGCCTGTTGTTCCAAGCTTCCCAGCGATTCAGCATTTCCCTGGCATCCTCAACCGTCTCCACATCGATGGCAGGCGGCAGTTTCAGGTACGCATGGCTCGGTCTCACGACAAGATAAGTTTCAGGGCTCTCTTTTGTGGTGCATTTCTTCTGTGAGTACGACAATGAATTGCCGGTGCCCCGGTGTCGATGCGGTGTCGTATGACATGGTTGCCGCTGCCCCTCGGTAATGGTGACCAAAGCAGCATCCATCGCCACCGGGGTAAGCCTTTGTACGGTGGTGCCATCCATCAGCTATATATCCTTTTCTCCTTTTGTATATTGTGTGGTGCGCCGGTAGCACGCGAAGGGGAAAATCAAATGTGCAACCTTCTAGATAAGAGCCAGGAAAGCAAGCGAAAAAATAAACAATGAAGAACGACTCCTTAATTATTCCAATAAATACAATCATTCACTGCCGCAGCGGAAACTCAAACAAGCCATATCAATCCACAGACATATATATATATATATATATATATATATATGTGTGTGTGTGTGTGTATATGTACTGTCCACATGATAATGATGAGACAAATCATCAATAGTTTCTCCTCACTTTTCTGCATTGACGAGAAATAAACCAAAGAAAATATTTCCTCTTCCAAAACAGAACTTGTGGTGTAGATGAAAAGACAGTGAAGAGACAAGAACCCGTGCCCTTCACCGAATTTCAAGCTTTTATTCCCCGTGTGAGGCATTTTATCGATGAATGGGGGAGGGGAACAGTGCAAGCAGCTCATCACCCCGCGCGAGGCGATCAAGAAAGAGGGAGAGAGAGGGTGGCTTTGACGATATCGGTCCGGATCGCACCTCTTCTCCGATCCAAGCCACGCACAAAGATGGACATACGACTGAAGATGCAGCGAAGGGGGGGCATCACCAAATACACACAACAGTTAATACTAATGATGCCCAAATGACGAAGGCGGAAAAATAAACACACACATGCAGCCCCCCACCCCCGAAAGCAACTGACAGATAAGGAAGGATTGGGGCAAGACTAGAAGAAAAGAAGAGCGGAATAAATACACTTAAGATTACTCACCACTTCCCTCCTCACATTGAAAAGAAACAAAGCAACAATGGCAAATCACCAAAAGAAAATACATATACATATATATATATATATATGTATATTTAAAAATCAATTTTCTGTGGGCACAGCAGTGCATGAATTTCCAGGGACGGTCGGCGGCTTGTTTTCCTTCATCCGCTGCAGCCGAAGTCGTTGGACTCGCAGCCCGCTGGCACCACCCATAAAGGGCTGGTTGAGCGGCACATTGTTCCACGCTGACGCCGGAGATCCCATAAAAACAGACGGGGTTGCTCCAAGGTCCTCTCCGCCGTTTATGGGGTGTTGAAAACCACTACAATTCGACACAAAATCCGGGGCAACATGCTCATTTGTCCGTATACCCACCGTGGGGGTTAGCTCCGGTGGATCGCTATTCAGTTCAGCACTCTTTTGGGGCTTGCCTCGTTTAACGATCATATCCACCCCTGTGGTGTCTGATGAACTAGATTCTACAGCAGACGAGCACCGGTTGTTCAAATCTGGTGTGTGTTGATCTACGGACTGCCGAATTGTCACCTCCGAGGTGGTGGTGGGTCGTTTGCACAATATTCCTTCTGGTGCCGGAGGCAAGACTGGAGCGCCGCATTTCGGCGCAGTTCTTTTGTCACGGCGAGAAATGGAAGTTGCTGCTGGCGTTCGAAGCTTTGGCTCATAAAATGAGACTTTTTTGGTTTGTTTTCGTTGTGAATCTGCGGTAGTGTGATTACATTCGTCTTTTCTCGTTTCTCCACGGCCTGAAGTGGACTTACGCGTCAGAAAAGAGTTTGCGGTGACGTCTTCTACTTTGCTCGTGTTCACATCAGTTTTGTCGCCCTGTGGTGTGCCCTCCAACGCCTTTGGTTCAAGTAAAAAAACTCCACTACTTGGGGCATTTCCACCGTTGCCCATCCCTCCCCCGGACACACACCGAAGACAAAATAAAAATAAAGCTCGCGCCGTCTACTATTGAGCTGTTCTGCACGGACAGGAATATGCTGAATTCATGGAAGGATATGGAGAGAGGGAGAAAGAAAGAGAAAGATTCTGTCTGCGTATGTGCGTCATGAGGTAAATAAGAGAGAGAAGGGAAGGAAAGGGGGGGGGCGAGTGCAGAAGAATAAGTGAGGAATCCCCCCCCCTTGAACGCATATATATATATATATATATATACTTACGTATGTTTCACAACAATTTCTAGAGGATGGTGGTGAAAAAGAGAAAGACGAAAACAAAAAAAAACACCGTTTGAAACAAGAAACGTGCACGCTGCGAGCCGATCCCTACCATCCATTTGACCGTCTGCTTGTGTGGTGTGCAATAAGGCGTAATCCCCCCTCGCCCACCACACACACGCACGCCAAAGAAAAGTAAGAAAAGGGTATATATATATATATATATATATATATATGTAGGCCCCAAGAGTTGTTGTAGTTGTTTCTTTATTATTCATGATGGCCTCTCAGATATATATATATATATATATATATATATATATATATATATATATGAGAGTTTAGAACAATCTCCCGTTGATTACCTTTCTTATATACGCTACACTAAAGAAAAAAAAAAGAAATGCTGAAAGCGCCCGTAGTTCGTCTTCCCCGCGCTGAGTGATGAAAGGAATAAAAAAAAATTTTTATTTTTTATTTAAATTTAAATTTTTGCCTTTATTCATTTTGCGTGACGTCAGCCCACTAGAGCAAATAATACGAATAATAAAAAAAAGGAGAGGGAATACGGGGCCACATTCTTGTCAAAAATAAAACAAACAAAAAAAACGTAAAGATTCCCCCGGCCCAAAAAGAAAAAAAAAAAAAGAACGGGTAGGCGGGGCGTTCAAAAGAAAAAAATCAAAGGAAAACGTCCCTTTTCATCAGGCCTCACAGCCACACGCACCGCACATCTCCACCCCCATTACCTCTCGGCCCACCAACGCCATGAGATACCGCACATATGCGTGCGTGTGTTGGGGGTAGGAGAGGAGAGGAGAGTGAAATGATGATTGACAGCAGCGATCCCCATTGTAGGGCACAAATCCTCAAAAAGAAATGGGGAGATGAAAGAGACTGATATCGATACACACAAAATATCTTGTCTACACCTTCTTCGTTGTTTTTCCGCTCTTCTTCATTTCTTTTTCGCCCGCTCCATCTCTTTTGTCATATTTTTAAAGAAGGGGGGAGAAAAAAAAAAAAGAACTCCTTGAAATTTTCGCTATCATTATTACCATAGTTTTCTTCTTTTTCTTTTTTTTTTTCGTCACAATTAGTGATCTTGGGATCGCCTCCCCCTCCTGACATCATCTACGACTCCCTCTTTCATTTTGATTTGTTTTCAATTTTTTTTTAAATTTTATTATTAACTGTCAATAGTCACGTTTGCAGAGCATACGTGCATTTGGCTTGGTCTGCTGAGTGCCGCTGGTATCATCTCTCGATGGGCGGCGACACGGTGTTCCATTTTATATGGAACCCCTCTCCCGTCTTAGAGTTCATCTAGTGAGTTCTGTTGATGCACGCTTGGCTTCAAGAGCGGAATCGCCGTGTTTAGTGTGGTACGCTTCAGCGAGGCAGTACTCTCTTGCTCGGCTCGAAGAAGTTGCTCCTCCATATACGACATCTCCTCCTCACCCTCTCCCTTCCGCACAAATTTGTACCGGTACTTCATGAATATTGCAGCGGCGGCAAACAATACAATGATGATAGAGAGAGTCACAGAGATGGCTACTACCGCCGTGTGAAGACGAGAATCCTCCGGGGTTTGCGTCGTTGGAATATCTGGCTGGATAACCCCAGACCAGCCAGGTTCGTCGCCTCCCTTCAGCAGAAGTGTCCCATTGACCGGGCTTCGGCGCGAGTAGTACTTCGAAAGATGAAGTAGTATGTCAACAGCGTATATGGCGTTTTCCGTCGCGAACTCCGTATTTTCCAACTTGCACGTAAGTGACGTCGAAGTCACCGTCACTGTAACGCATTTCAGACTCGTATCATTGCGCAGTGCCCCATTTAGAGGACTACGGTTCGACTCCACACGGTTTCCATCAGTAGCAATAGGCACGAACTCCACAACGTTCCTCCAATCGTGATAATGATCAAAGTTGATTCCGACGAAAGTTATCTCTGCCCCATTCACACAAAGAGAGCTCTTCGAAGCGCAGTCTCCAAATGCTGAATAGATCTCCACAGCTGGTGGTACACACGTGAGACTGTTGACCGCCCCGTCGTATGTGACATTTTCCCCCCGCTTGTATGTCTCACTGAACCAGACGCCGATGGTTCCTACAGAAATAGAAACAGTACAAACAAGGGTCGTATGGTTGACGCTTTTCACACGACATGTTGGTGGCCGCATCGTGTTGTCCCCCCGGATGGGAATAAATAACACATTGTAATCCTTTTTGGACGTGCTAGAAAAATAGCCTCCAAAAACGAGGTCCCCGCCATCCACGGGGTCACTGGGAGAGATGAACTCAATCGTGTCTTTTGTAGGGGTAGGGGGGGCCACAACACTTATGTTTACTGGCACGGCACTGACATACGTTATGTCAACGGTATCCAAGTGAGCGGGGTCTGGAGCTGACGAGCCAGTGACAGAGACACAGAGGCATTTAAGTGCTCCAGCAAACCCGCGTAAATCGATCATTACAGAGTGGTTTAAGGTCACATAGCCTGTAGTCCTGTTTTTGTCAGACAATGCCATATAACAGTTTTGTATAATGCATTCATGTGAGCTAGTTGGCCACTGATCCAGGAACAACACCTTGTCCATGTAATCCAGTCCGTTTACCTTGAAAATGGTGTTCTGATTTCCAGTCACGTTAGACGGGGATATCTCGAGTGGTTCGATTTGAAGCGTGTCCTGCACGCGATTCCCAACCGCGTTGTTCGGATACTGAAAAGCGATATACGTTCCTCTTTCCAGGTCACCAACAGGGATAAATGCGTAATGATAGAAATGAACATCAATAATTCCGGTAGTTTTCGAATTTCTATCTATCTTGGATGCAGTATCGTAGTGTTCGTATGGCTTTAGATCACTTTCATTTGAGACAAGCGCCATGTGTCTCCCCGGGACCGCTCCATCAACCTCCACAGCGCATGGCTTATACTCTGGGCAAATAGTGCGATAAAAGACGACAGGTGTTGGAGTCACAACTTCCAAATACTGGTAAGGACTGTTCTCGCTTCCCTTTTTCCCCCAAAACACGATAGTCCATGTTTGATTGACCATAAAAGGCGCAGTGTACTTCTTTTCCTCACTCGATTGAGCCGAAATTTTATATATAATTGTCACGTCTTTATCCGGGTGCCGGAGCGTCACAGTCTGCTTGGTCGAGTCAGTGTCATCCACCATGCCAAACGGGGGTAGCAAGGTCCGCAGTTCCTTCCCCAGCCTAATACCCACTTCACCATCCGTGTAGACAAACTGTACAGTAATCTTAGGGGTGTCCAGGTAACCACAACAGGCGTAGCCTTGACGCAGTGGGTTGGCACTAGAATTTCCAGACCACGCTGGACCCTTGCCCCCGTGTGCCTCTGACCATTTCTGGCACAGCTGCACACCATCACCCCCTTTAGGATAGATCTGCACGTAGTCCTCCTCTCCGTTATTGTTCTCTGAAAGTAAAGGAGCAAACATAGACGAGTTAAATTCTGGAAGACTCTCACGCTTTTGACGGTAAGGGCAATACGCATCAAAACCACACAAACGGGAGTAATTAGCCTGCGTGCAATTAGCATTTGCCTCACTCCAAGTTGTTGTCCCATTGTCCTCAAACCAGTGGAAATCTGAACCTGCGGTAAGCTTGAAGACTACTTGATGCCACCCCATCGTGAAATTAAACGGAATCACAGTCATCAACACCCCGGACTCAGAGGAGACAAGAACGCCGTCGATGAACATGTTGAACGCACCGTGGTAGCTAACCAGAAATTTTCCACTCACATTTGTAGAGTAAAGTGAAAATGAGTAGTACTGCTTGTAATCACCTGCAATGGTGTCAATGATGCTTCCAAAAGTTCCGTCACTTCGCGTCTGTGAAAGCCAAGTAAAGTCGACAGATTTAGTACCGTATATCATCACCGGAACAGATTCCCAAGTTGCAATCGGCCGGTTAATGTCAAAGTCTGTACTCGATGGCCCCTCGTTTGCATTTCGGGGGATCTCCGATAATTTTCCCTTGTACATATTCCATGGCTGCAGTAGCAGCATCTCTTTGATGACCTGATGGCTTTCGAGATGCTGCACACCTTCTGGAAGCATCGAGCCCATCTCATGAGCGATTGCAACCATATTCTTTGTCCCAGTAAGAGTCATTGTGAAAAACCATTTGCTATTAGGAGCGGCGCCGATTTTAACTAAAACCTGGTGCCATCCCATAAGTAGAAGGTGATTCCATGACGCTTGTCGGGGCAAATTACTTTCATCGCACTGGAATTCGAAGACACCATCTATCCAGATCCATACCGGTCCATGACAATAAATATTCCAAACGACACGCACGTCCCCAATGGCGTAGAGGGCAAAGGCAAGGTAGCGCATGGCATAAACCCCTGGAATGGCCAATGTTCCATCCACCAACCATTGTCCATGGGATACATGTGCTGGCTCCCACCTGTAAGTGAAAAAGCTGTCGTGTTTACGAGGCCGCAGTAACTGCATATTCACTCCTGCATCCCAGTCTAAAACATGGTATATGAAATCGGTACGCCCATAAGTTCTCAAGGCTGCTGAAATTGGCCTGCCTTCTTCCAAAAGCAAAGCTTTGGGTGGGATGGCAGTTGGCATACCGTACAACCATCCACTACCAGATGCCATCAGACGAACTTTCATTCTCACACTTGCTTCACGAGCATAAACCTTGATCAATACCTGGTTCCATCCAACCGAAAGCTGGGCATCGTTCCCCCATCCGTTTCTCCTTGTAGAGAACACAACTTTACCATTGGTGTACATCTCCATCTCAGCCTTTATATCGACCTCAACCATCATCTTCTCGGTGTCAGGAGAGTAAACAGCAAAAGCGAAGTAGTGCAGGGTTCTATTCTTGGTGTTCACCATTATGGAACCACTGGCGTCTGCAGACACCCTCCGCCATGTACTTGTGTATGAGCTTGAAGTGCTAGTTTTCGCCTTAGTAGGCATCGAATCGTGGGGGCGGATAAGACTTTCACTTTCAACAAGCCAATCGTATCCAAACGGGTGAACACCATCAGGGAGTTCAATACCTTCTTCCGGTGGACCAAAACGCAGCATGGCAGGAATTGGCTTGGTGGCATCCAGCGCAAGAGCGGGGTTTGGAATCGGCGCTCTTACATCAAACGTCTTTGAGATGCTCTTCCCATTCTCTGGGTTCAAATCCCCATGGAAATCAAGTGTGACCTTTATGGGTTCTCCCTGTTTAAACTCTGGTGCTTCGCGCACAAACTCCAGAACTCCATCAGCGTCCGACATCACTTCTATAGGGGATTCTGAACCAATTGTAACACGAAACTTTTGGATTCCACTCTGTATTTCTCCTCGGAAATTCTTGAGGGCAACGTAAAAATATACCTGAGCCTCTGCAGAAATTACCCTCGGGTGCTCCCATACCAGCCACACCTTATTCTTATCAACCCGACTAACCTCTATGCTGTATGCACGTCCCCACGACAAAGTGTCCTCGGCCGTCGTCTGACAACAGCCACCAGGTACGCCGGTAAAGTTGTTTGTTCCCCATGATGACAAGCGCTGGCGAGGGGCCGCAAGTGGGTAGGCTACTGGCGAACTGCCCAAAGCAAGCACGAAATCATGGTATGGAGGTACAAAATGCACATGACCCATAAATCGCGGATCATCGGGTGAGAATGGTGAGTAGGTAAACGCATCCGTCTCCGTCGATGTGAGAAGTGTGCAAAGGGTGGTATTCTTTCTAGGAATGAAGAAGTCCTTGAAGTCCCCCATAGTAAGAATCATGAAGAAGTTGTCTTCAAGATAGTTGTATGTGGCGCATGGGTTGAAAAATTTTCCATCATTCAGGGTAATCCCGCCATGGATGATCAAGGAATCAATCTGTGTTGACCCGTCCGTCACGGCAACTTGAAGGGAATCGGATTCGATGGTGTACGGGGTCAAATCAGCGTTGAGACTCCCGTTTTTCGCCCAGCAAACGTATAGAAGTGAGTTTGTTGGCTTCTCCTTCAGTTCCACTTCACCGCTCGTACCATCTTCATTCACATTTGTAACGTTAAGGACATCTTGAAATACACAATTTCTTGATAATGAAAGTACCAAAACGTCATCCTTGGCGATATTTACTCCAGATAGTTCCATTTTCAGTGGGTACTTCGTGTTTTCAGGGAGAATTATCAATCCTTCAGAGGACGACACACCCATCAATGACGTGATGGTAACAACCGCGACTCTGAAGTGCAGATCTTTGACGATGAATTTGTAGTCTGATGGTCTTGCAGCGCAGAGGTTCAATATCTTCGAGTTTTCACCAGCATCCGGAAATGGAGGTATATAGAAAAAACAAAGTATATCATTGAACCATATAAATGATATACTGTTGACTGTTACCTCGGTGCCAAAAGTACAGGGCACCGGTGACAGAAGAAGTTTTTCATTTTCTCGAATAGCAGAACCCGCGAAACGAAGGGAACTCGCAGATCCAAGGTACGTTGAGATTAGGTTATCATAGCTGTCCAGTTTTTCGCAATTCGTAAGATACAAGGCAAATGGGTGCCCGAAAGCCGCCTCGTAGATCCTAACGTCGTCGACGGAACCTATGAGATCGCTTACGTGAGAAGCCGGATCCCTGTACACACCGCCTATTACCATCAACGTCTGAGCATTGGAAAACACAGGAGGTGAAGGCATGGAGAAATGTGCGACATATTCACCGTTCAAGAATAGAACTATTCCTGAGCTGTCGTATGAGCCAACAACGTGCGTCCACTTATCTCGGGGGATTTCGTATGTTGCACAAGCCGAGTATGCACTCACAATAAAGCATATGTATCCCTCCTTGAAAGCGAGAGCCCACTCATAAGGAGGGGTTAGAGCATCGGTTTCCTTAGAATACGATTTTGATACCAAAACCCTGTCTGACATGTTTTCGGCCCCCGGTCTTGCCCAAAGTGCAACAGTAAACACCCTTGAGGAAAAGCTGTACACATTTTTCGCCTGAATGTAAAAAGAGCCATCAAAACTTAGTGTTTTTTGATCCTTTTCCCCGTTTATCCAGCTTGGTTCCATTGTACCTTTGATTTCGATATCGTTGGCCTTGGCGCTTATATCATGAAACGTTTTGCCGGAAAGTTTATTTTCGTGTAGCAAGTAGTGTCCAACAAGATGTGGCTTGGTTATCCTATCAAACTCTTCTTTTGGGATACAGCTGAGTCGCCCTTGAGACACCACTCCTCCAAGGTACAGTTCGAGATTCACAGATCCCTTCGAAGGATCCTTCATACAAGCAAACGATTGTGGGGTAGAGCATGACTTATCCATCCAAGATCCTTCATACGGTGTTGGATGAGATGGCGCCGCAAGAACACAATCTTCTCTTTGATCAGAAATATGACCATTCGGCTCTCGGGGCAACCAATCAGAAAAGACAAAAGGTGAGCCATCTGTCAAATAAAACAGGTGACCATTGAAGAAGGACATCCGACGAGCCCCAATCCATATAGGCTCTCCCTCAGCCAAAGAAAGAAGGTATTGACTTACCAACGCATTGGGAACACTGGTAAGTACTGCGTCCTCGTCAGCGCAGTAGTTTCGTGACTCACCCCAGATTTTTTTCTCTCTCACAATCTTGTAGCATTTTCCCTGAAAATATGAATATCCATGTTCACAATTGCTGGCATAGGGGCTTATTTTGTATACTGATGCAGAGATCTTCCCACCACATTTGCTGGAATTATCATCCAAACACGACATGTTGCACTTGCTCTGGTTGCGTTCGCGCAGTCTTTCATTATTGTACACACCACATGTGCACACATTGCCGTTTGTCATAGCAAAGAATAGGGCACCAGCCTGCAAGCAATAGTCCGCGCATAAAGTTTTGTTAGCTTTGCTCATGAGGATGTAGTTTTTCGTGTAGAGATTTTGACCGTATTCAGGATATTGAGACGATGCAAAGTACTCCTTCTTGGGATCCTTGTAACATCCAAGAAGAGTCGAGTTCAGGACTTGAGGAACAGCAGAAGACGGTGTGGGTGGTTTTTTGTCGCTGTCGCTACACTCAAACCGACTTATGGTACTGTTTTCATCTGATCCCTTTGTACACTCAGTACTGGAAAACATGCATGTCTTCGTCTGCGTATTGTACACAGCAGCAGCGCACTGAGATGTCATAGAGCAGGAACGGAGACAGCTTTCACTTGTAATATCTTCACCATATTTCGTAAGTTCTGCAGAATCACTGCTACACCCACCCGTTTCAGGCTCTGTCATTTTACAGCCATTTCTCAGACGAAGGTACGTCTCCTTCGCAGTGGGATCTTCCACCGTTTCGGTACAGGTGCCATACAATAGGTGGCAGTTCGCAACACCTTTCGCGTCTGGCGTACCCAACGAGAAGGCCACACACTCATCATCACGGTCGCATCGTAGCCGACAAACCTCTTTGGTAAAGCCTCCGATGCGTTCATTCCGTGCACCAGTGCATGTCGCCCCCGTTCCCCATAGGATGTACTTGTTTCTTGGCTTCTCAATAAAGTTATAGTCAACGCAGGTTGGACAGGTACAGTCCTCATAGCTTCGACCACAGTAGCTACTAGCACAACAGCTGTTCGGATTACATTCCGCAAATTCAAGAGTAGGTGACAATACGGAAACGTTTGGTCCACATCTTCCATTAGCATTGTATCCTTTAGATTCTCCAGGAAGAAAGCACTTAACTTCGTTCGTTTCATTATAACAGCAACCTGCCTCCATACATTCTTTGTGCGAAACTGTTGGTATTGGATTTCCAAAACACGAAACATTCTGATATTCAGTTGTACAACCTGTGGAATTCCCCGATGGCTTCACGTAGTTCCAACTCAAACTTTTTGCATTGTCAAAGCGAATAGACATCTCAGGACCTGAAGCGTTCACCCCCGAGAAGAACACTTTTATAATCACTTGATGCCATCCCTCAGCAATTGTAAATGAGGATGAATGATCAATTTTGCGTAGCCGAGTCACTTTTTCAAAGACAATTTCACCATCAAAGTATACACGGGTTGTAGTGTTGTACCGTACAGTAATTGTAGCACCCTGTGTAGAAGGGCTATAAACAGCAAGGGCAAAGTACTGTACCCAGGAGCCGGTAACTGGCAATTCCATTCGGGCGAATCTTCCATCTTCTTCCCCAAGAGGAAACCATAAGTACCGCGTCCCGTTCATGTGAATCGTATCTCCGAACTCAGGTTCTTGAACACTCTCTCCTCCCATAGAGAAAAAAGGATCACCATTTAACTCGGTAATGGGAAGTGAATCGTAGTACGATTCCCCAAGGTGCAGCAAGTTTCTGACCCATCCTGGGGGAAGAGGAATAGCGTTACTTGGTACTTCAGCAACCAAAACAGAGCAGAGAAATGTGTTTGTTACGCTCCCCCCATCGCACTGAGCAGCAGGACGCGTCTGTTCCGATGCATTTCCGGATTGAATACAAAGGTTGTACACACCTGGAGGTACCTCCTTCACATTGAAAACCAAATAGCCACTCCACGCAGTTGTTCTCACATACTCAAAAGGTTTATAGGATATGTTAGAAGTACAGGGTTCCCCCAGCGGTACCAATGCACCCTTATCCTGAAGTCGAACACCCGTGTAGACGGAAATACTGGTGTCTTGCTCATAGTAAATCACATGCGGATCAGCAATAGCATTTCCCACTTCATAGCCTCTTATTTTCTTTATACAAAAAGCATCGAAGTTTCCGTTAGGTTGCAACTTGAACCTCAGTGTTCTACCATTATAATAGAACCATAACGTGTTGTTTTTCATAGGAGTGGCAAAGTTTCCCAGCACCTCACCGTTTTCCATATTGGTGAGAGAAAACACCGTCCCTGTAGGTGGTTGGGCGGCGTATTTTAGTTCCATAGTGATGTTCGTCATAGCAGACGACGATACCGTGTACGAGATTGTGGCGGTTTGCACGTTGCCACATGAGCTTGCTTCCATATCAGCAAGGATCCAGCTTGTGGACGATAATTGAATATCTCCAGTGACAGTACGTGCCTTTATTTGAAACGGGGATTCAACAATAGTTTTTGCCTCATTCGTTACTACAGCACGCTTAAAAGAAAACCCAGAAATCTTTTTGGTTTTGAAAAAGAAAAACGTATGAACATTTCCGAGCGCAAAGGGTGATGTGGGGTCATCAATACCGGTATCCACAACACATTTACCCTTATTGTTCTTCATGGGGACTCGGAATTGGGATAAATACTCTGCCGCTTCCTTCTCAATGTATCGGTTATTGAACACAGTGAGATCCCCCAAAGTGATGTTCGCCAACGGTTTTGATGTTACCTTTGCTGTGGTGGTACCGTAGCCCAGTGATGCCATCGGAAGGAAGTTAACTCCCTCTTCATAAATAGGGGGGAATACGTAGTTTATAACCTCCACAGAGTCAATAGACACAGCGACTGTGGCCTTCATAGAATCCACAGCGATGAGAATACTGTGGTAGCGGTCCGAGAAAAGCGGTATGACACCAAGCCCTTTCACGAGAAACGAACCATCTCCCACATTCATTGCAAGGTACATCTGTCCTTGATCAGCATCCCAGTACAGGTGAAGGCGGTCACCATTTACGACCGTTCCGTTGACGGTTGGACGCCCGACAATGTCAATAAGGGTTATCTCGCCTACTCTTGCCATGCTCAGTTTCATCCATATTGCAACGGACAATTTCCCTGTCTCCTTCGGGATATTAAACAAAGAGCCTACATCGGTGCTATCCAGAACCCTAACAGCTCCCTTGGAATTTCTGAAAACCCCTTCGTAGTACTTGTCAGGGCATGCGATTTTGAACTCTGGATCAGCATTTGCACCCAGGACAAGTGCTGTCAGAACGACAGCCCATACACACCACCCCATTCACACAGGGGGGAAAGTTTTCGTTGAAATCCTTTGCTCTGTTCTACACTAGAACACACACAACGAAATAATTCAAGCCCTCTGAAAAAGAAGAGAAAGAGAGAAGCATCAATTCTCAATAAGCTGACTAAACCCTCTTACTGTTGATATTATTATCTTATATTATGTGGAAAAAGGGGAGAAAATGGTTTTTGACACATTTTGCCTTTTAAAAAAAAGATGGCAAAGAAGCAAACTTGACGGTGACAACGAAACTGCTGCTTGTAAGTTAGGGAGTAAACCATACAGACACCTTGAAGAATAATAAAAATCCTATATAATTTCGCCACTACACATACTAAAGGGGAAAGATACGTTTTCTTTTTCGGGGGCGTTTCTACACACCCATAGTCTCTATTCATAGAACAAACCCTCCCCATTTTCATGCTTTAACAAGAAATCAAACAAAGACAATGTTTTCTTTTCAAAACAGTGTTTGAGGAATGTGTGGACGTATAAGAAGGCATAAAAAAAAAAACTAAGACCAAAGCCCTTCACTAGACTTCAGAGTGTCAATCTATGTAAAACACTACTGATGAATAGGATGTGCAGGCAGCGCCACAACTCGCCCCCCTAGACTAGTCGGGAGGGAGCTGAGTGGGCGGGTTTTGCACGCAGAAAACTATGTGGCGCTACCTGCGTGTAACGAAAGTAATTCTCATCGTAGGAGAGAGGAACATATTTTCATTAATTATGATATTGGCAGTAGGTTTCGACCATTCATGTTGCATGCTCGCAAAAAAAAAGGTAAAGTAATGTCAGCTTTGAGTTTCACCAGGCGTGAGGCAAACAACTATTTGCCAAACCAATGTACAGACGATAGAGACATTTCCTCAGAATCGATAAAAAAACAATTTGTTCTGGACGGTCGCCCCACCTCTACGTCCCTATCTTCCTAAGAATTGACAAGGAGGAAGCCACGAAAAACACCGAAATAAAAGTCCACAAACCTTCATTCCTCCAGAACCAAAAGAAATGTAATTAAGAAATTTTGTTATTCAATAGACAACTCTTAGCAGATATTCTCTACATATGCCTCCAAACCACTGACAAATACATTTAACCAAACAAACCAAAAAAGTGGACATACGAAAATAGTTCTCTTTTCAACAAAAAACCTGCATATCTCAAAAAAATAAAACCGAAGGAGGTTAGTAGTCACAATCATCAAAACACATGACAAAAAAAAAGATTGATATGCCTCCTATCACATCGAAAGCGTTAATGAGCGATCTTCTGGGGGTAAAAAGGGAGAGAAACAACACATTTTGAAGCTGTTCGCAAACAAAACCTAAATAATAATAAAAAACGGTATTGAATACTCGACTCACCCTAATTGAAGAAGAAAACTGGTTATATGTTCCCAGAGTTGTTATTAAGATCAATTACGAAGGGGAAAAAAAAATCAAAGTACACCTGAGAGTCCTGAGAAAATCTCTTGTTGACCACTCTTTAAAAATAGTATGCTGACAAAATAGTATTTTCCTTCTTTTCCCCTCTCTATAAAAATAAATGAAGGTAAGAATAGTATCTACCTTCCTCCTCCCTAAGAACGAGAAAAAAAGATAAAACAGAGAACAATTTATTTTGATTCACAAGTCCGTTGGTAAGAGTTCGGTGTCCTGCACCAAAAGTCATCGTCACTCGTTTTCTCTCTCTCTCTATTGCTCACGAAACGGCAGTGCTGAAAGCGCCTTTAGGCCGCCCCCCACGCGAGGCGGTTGGGGGTGGTGGGTAGGGCGGGTTTCAGAAAAGAAAAACTTACACTTACCGAGGAGGCTATCCCGTAAAAGGAGATAAACAAAGAAGGGGAAGGTATAGTTATGTCGATCCATGAAGTCGTCAGGTGCTACCATTCTTGTCGCAAGCTCTCAGAAAAAAAAACATTACGAGTGGTAGTCTAGCTTCTCGTATTCTCTGAATGATGTCCACAGCTAAATCCCATATAGTACTTCAGAAGACTTTTCACTCTATTCGTTTTGTACTAGCGAAAAAGAAAACTGCCAAAGTCGCATTCAGCCCGACATCCACGTAAAGCGGCAAGGGTTATGTCGGGTGGTTCATATATATATATATATATATATATATATATTACACTTCGCGACAAGCCGAATATTTGGAAGAGAGATATCGTAACTCTTTTCTCGGCTCATCAGCTTGAAATGAAGTGCAAGACTGGGGGCTATTCCCGTCCAAAGCTTAAAAAAAAAAACACGATGCCCTCCTTCGTTTCCCACCCCCCACCCCCGTTTATATTCCAGCATTGAGTTCTACTTCCCATCAGTTGATATCGCTGCTTTTCCAAAATAGCATTGAAATACAAATTAATGCACAGCATGCATTACATTCGTAAAGTACAAAAAAAGGAGAGAGTTTTACCCAAGAAAATCAGCGACCGTGTATAGGCTAAACAATATATACTACAGGCCCAGTACCTCGAACCCAGCACAAAAAACGCAGTAAGATCTACCTTGCCATACATGGGAAAAAAAGCCATCAAATAGTATTCACCTTCCTACCATTTAGAAAAGAAAAGAAAGAACCGAAATGAAAAAAACATATTTCAGAGTATTATTCAAATGAACTTCACTTCCCCAAACATTCAGCAGAGAACACAATAAGTCGCCATGAATCATTTTCTCTATCCCACAACTACTGACGGAAAGGAAGTGCGTTGTATGGTACGCCCTCGGGAAATGCCATCCTCCAGATATTCCTCAAAAATCATGTAGCTCCACGTGCCTTGAACCCCATGATCACGCAATCACTTCTCTATGAGTAAAACTTCTTTGACTAGGGCTTGGGAATGCGAATTCCCTTTCGCCATAATGTTCATGACCCTGGCATTATCCACGCAGATGTGTAACGGGGTTACGTAACTCCCTTCAAACACATGAAAAACCAAGAACACGGGGCGCGTCTTTGCCTGTGAAATCGTAGGCAGCTCAGTTTTCCATGCATCACCTGCTGCCGAATCTGCTCCACTATCTTTAAAAAGAAGTGCACCACATCCTTGCATAGATAGCATCCGCAACGAGTGTGGCGCAGCTTGTTTCTTCCGGCAGTAAATGAATGAGTTTGTTTTCTGCCACCTTATAAAGCCACTGTTTTCCCACTTTGATGGTAGCCAGTGGCAAATCAGCGGCACCTTGTAGACACACCCGAAGTCCATTTAAACGTGATACAGGTTCTTGTACTAGCTTCACAAAGAAAAAGAACGTAAATAGGGATTCACACCGAATCCTCCGCCGCGCGCATCGTGCACAAGATCATGCTTCCCTTGACGTCCGCAGATATTCTCTCGAGAAGCGATGCCTCTTACAATCACTCTGCGGTCTTCACGTTCACCGAAACCGTCTGTATCTTAGGATTGAAGTGCGCACCAATGAAAAAGTATTCCGCGACAGGTAACCGCATTTCAAAAAAAAAGTTGCTGTGGCAACCGTATTCTCTTCACAATTTACCACACCCACTTTCCCACAGTATGTTGTAACCTGCCCATTCGGAGACGCTAAATACACGAATGAATTCTCAAATCCTTTGGGGCTGCCAACTGCGGCTTTGCAACTTCTTTGTCGCCGGGCGGAAACACTAGTAATGGTTCAGGGAATTTCCAAGCTGCATTTGTAGCCCGTGGGGTAGAGGCTAAAGACCACCTGCTTCCCCACTTTCGTTCTACAACGGAAACTTGCACACACGTCTTCGAGAAAAGAGACCCAAGAATAGTCTCGCCCACTTCCCCCTCTTTAGCAAAGAACAAAAGTAGAAAAAGGTCATTTTAATGGTGGTATACATGGGCAGAGAAAGTAGTCAATTATTAGAACCAAGGCGTGAGTCCTGTGCAGGGCTTCTCTATATGCCAAGGCTTCACTGATGA
>JASANU010000806.1:0-62041 GCA_030849675.1 Trypanosoma platydactyli | reverse complement strand
CCGTGGGCATCATCAAGGGGGTGACGAAGAAGGAGAGCAGCGGCGGCAAGGTCACCAAGGCTGCCGCAAAGGCCTCATATAAATAGAAATTGTTGTTATTGTGTGACAGGAATTGTCGATTGTGGAGGTTTAGTGCACTTTGTGTAAAGACGTGATTTTTTTTGTAGGTGTTTGTGAAAAGAAAAACAGAGGACGCTGGAGTGTTTTTGTTTCGCGCTGCTTCTCTTTTTAAGTGGCTTAAATTTTTTTTTGTTCTCTTCGTTCTATTGCTTTTTGTTGAATACGAGCAATGCTTCAGTTGCGTTTCATGGAGTGTTAACTTGTTTCTTACTAGTTTATACTGTTGATTTTCTATTTTTAGTGTTCCATCCACCACACAAAGCCCACCTCGCAGCGGGGGACCGGTGGACCTATGAATCCCTGATGCCTCCGTCACCTTGTAAGTAAATGATGAGAGAGCCTTTAATGCGTATGTTGTGAAAGAAGGTTGTGGGTGTATTTATGGGCTCCTGTGAGTGAAATGCATCAATGGGCTGTCGTGACCTCAGTTTTTTTCATTTTTCTTTTTTCTCTTATGTGCGAAAAGTAAGATAACTAAGGGGGGCTGGGACTCTGAGAACGCGTTTCTTTTTTTTTTTGTCTCAAAGCGTTAACTTTGAGTGTTACTCTTAACTTAACGTCTTTTTTTTTTGTTGTTTGAATTGGTGGGATCGTTCAGTATTTTTTTATGTTTCTTTTTTAATTATTTCATAAATGTTTTTTTTTTCTTCTAGAAAAATGTTGTGACTGGAGGAACGTGCGTGGTTTTATAATATAAATATTTATTGTTTGTTTGTTTGTTTTGCTGCATTTTGAATGGCGTATGCACCGTGAGGGGTGTGTTGTGTTTGTCTTTTTTGTTTGTTGTTGGGGTGGTGGTCTGCGGGTGACAGAAGAGGGGCGGCTTTGGTTTTGAGGCCGCTGTATTTGTTCGCGTGTTGCCCCCACCTGTAGTATCTTCTTGTAGCAGTTGAAATGACGTGAAGGTGACGCTAGTGATCGGTGTGCCTACGCCGTATGTGTGAGAACGGAAGCTTACCGTGTTTTTTTTTTGTTTTGTTTTCTTCCGCAAGGTGTTGGCGATTGCTTATGTGTGTGTGTGTCGTTGAGTGTGCCCTGGCGACAATGCGTGCGTTGTGATGTGGGTACCAACGTTGTTATTAACGCGCGGAAGGGAGGGGGCTGAGCCTCTTCTTCTGTCGCTGCTGTTCTTCCACGCGCGATGTGTGTCAAACTCATGTCCTCTTCTGTTCTCTCTCTTTTTTTTTTTTTTGCTGATGGATATCCTCCGCTTTTCTTTTGAGTCCGTATTTGTGTTTGTGTCTTCTCTTCGGTGTGCTTGTCTGGTAGAAGATGCAGCGCAGGGGTGACAGGGCTGCGGCCGCCTGCATCTCCACCGAGGAGGTGCTGCGCAGGCGGCGGCGGCGTCTCGCGGGAAAGGCCCCAGAAACTCGGCGGCGCCGCCTGCAGTACCACCGACGGCACAACGAAAAAGATGGACGGCTCTTCTATTGTGATTACTGTGACCTCTTTGTGAGCAGCGCTCAAAGGAGCTGGAAGCAGCACCTTAATGGTGTACGGCACATGGAGGCAATGGAGGCGTACTATGCGCTTGTAGAGACGCGCGATCCGGAATGGTTGAACACCATCGGTGAGAGTGTCGCACGGGCGCACATGGAAGAGCACATACGTCAACATCAGCGCGTTGCGGGAAAGGGGGCCACATTGCCGATTCCCGCCATGACAGCGGGGTTTGTGGGTCATCAGGGCATTACTGTTGGTGGAGTACTGCAACAGCCGCAAAGCTGTAGTGCGGGAAACGTTGGTAGTGTAGGTGGTGGCGGTAGTAATGTGTGCGGCACTCCCTCTGTGCGGGTGGCTGGCCTCCTTGTTTGTACAGCAACACCGCCGGTGGTGAAGGTGGGTAATAAAACAATTCTGCCACCCAGCACTGTGACCACTGCGCCACGTTGAGATGAGGTGCGCCTCCCTTCCCGCCGCCTTTCGTGTCGCTGCACCCACATGGGCCCACGCTCGACTGTCTGGTGTTTGACATCTTCCCCTGCCATGATGACGTGGTTATTGCCTGCTGCATAAGCTGCCAATTGGAGTGTTCAGGACATGTCCCTTTTTTTTTTTTTACTTTGGGGAGAAGTTTCTCTTAATTCTGAGAAAAAGTGTCTGTGAATAGCCAAAGTTGTGCGTGTGTGTAGGCCCATGAGTGCGAGCAGTCTTGAGCGTCGGCAGCGAATCCGCGAGCAGCTGCGCGAGTTCTACGGTGACCCTAACGCGAGCAGCGAGCAGCGTCATGTGGACAGCGGCGGGAGGGCAGACGGTGTGTCACCGGAGCTGGACCTCGACTCGGAGTTTTTCAACGTGCAAAAGTACACCACTGACCTGCTGCGCCGCGAGAGCCTCAAGGGACTAGTGGAGACGGACACGCAGCTGCTGCGCACTGTTCGCCAACTTGACGGGGAGCTGCAGGAGTTGGTGTACCGCAACTATGCCAAGTTTATCTCCGCCACCGACACGATTCGCGAAATGCGGGATAACATTAATGAGATGGACTCTAAGCTTCACGCATTGTCAAGTAATGTAGAAAACATTGATCGTGTATCAAACGGTGTCAGTGAGAAGCTTCAAACGCACCGCAGTCACATCGAAGAGATGATATCTACCAATCGCATGCTGCGGAAGGTGCAGTTTCTCGTGGATCTTCCCGCCACCCTGCGGCGACTCATTGAGCGGCGAGATTACAGCGCCTGCGTCAAGTACTGGGTCCTTGGTGACGGGTTCCTTGTGAAACATGCGGGGCTCCCGAGCATCGCGAAGATCCATGACGAGTGTAGGTCATCTGCGCAGCAGCTGTACAACATGCTGCGGGACACGGTGCTTTCCGCCTCACTGGATGACCCTGAGGCGATGGATGTCATACGCTGCGTGCTGGAAGACATGCGTCTCATGCGGGCCACGTCGCTCTTCCCTCATGAGGAAGAAGAGGCGGTGGTTTCAGCGTCTGCTGCAGACACCGCGGAGGCCAACGTGAAGGCAAGAGCGAAGCGGAACCACAAGGCCGCCCTCTCGTCATTTGAGACGGACATGCTGAATTCATTGCTGAAGAACGTCACGGCAAATTTCGCTGCTGGCATTCAGGATGTGAAAAGCGCCATGAAATGTGCACTTTCTGTGCCTACCTTTACTGCAATAGATCCTGTACGGCGACTGGATGCGCTGCAGCACGTCAGTCTACAAGAACCGCTGGCGCAGCTGAAAAGCGTGTGCGCGCTCTTCTACTCCTACAACCAGCGCGTGTACATGCTGTTCAACCACGAGAACGATGTCGTCTTGCCACTGCGCATTGTGGAGGAAGTGCAGCCTGTTCTCATCGACATCATGACACCCATCTCGACCCATATGAGCGAGCTGCTTATCGCTGTCGTAGACGCCGCTGTCAACGAGGATGATCTTTCGCCGCAGAAGCATTCGGAAGGTGTGGGTAGTGGTGTCGATATGATATTCCTTTCGTTCGCAAAGCTACTCAAGTGTTATGCGTACACTCTGAAGACGTTGGGTGACAACTACCTCGACAACGCGCACAGCAACCAGAGTCGACACTACGCGGTGCTGGTGGACCAGCTTGTGGTAGAGATTTTTCAGCGTCTTTTGAACGCGTTGGAGGCGAAAGTGACGGAGGGCTTAAACACGTCCATCAAGATCAGCTGCCACGATTCGGTGACCAGTGCAGCATACCAGCAGCTGTTCCGTTTTAGTATGACACGGTTTCTTCTAAGCAGTGCCGCTACCACTCTGGGCACGACTGGCATTGCAGCACTCATCACAATGGACATACTCAAGCCAACGGATGTAGTAGAGTTGCAAAAGCGGTGTGCGAGGGTTGCGCAAGCTCTTGTGAACCGTGGCATTGTGCTGCTTGGGCAGCTGCACCTCAATTGGGTTGCGACTGCGTGTTGTCCGGTGGATGCTGTCGATCCGTTGTCGTCTGCCGCTCTACACTCCGGTCTTCATCCCTGTCTCCACAAGTTTGTGGAACAGTTGGGAATGATATATGTCTTTCTGCAAAAAAGAGGTATTTTTTATGATGGTAGTGGTAATGACAAAAGTTCCGGGAGAGGCAGGCGTAGTATGGAGAACGTGCAGGGTGGAAGCGCGCTTCTTTATACAAGCACGGAAAGTGGACGTAGCAGTGGACTTGCCCGTGAGACGAATTTGACGATAACATTCACGCGGCAGAACGATGATGCCCTGCAGAGCAGCGTTGAACGCATATTTTCAAGGCAGTCCCACAGTAGCACAGTGCTGCACACGTCTCCTCGAAAGCTTTCCGCCTCCAACGTTGTGGCTGGTGTTGTTGTATATTTTCTCAAAG
The DNA here is from genome assembly GCA_030849675.1 of Trypanosoma platydactyli. Classification (NCBI taxonomy): domain Eukaryota; phylum Euglenozoa; class Kinetoplastea; order Trypanosomatida; family Trypanosomatidae; genus Trypanosoma; species Trypanosoma platydactyli. The sequence continues at coordinate 57,615 of JASANU010000806.1, read as the reverse complement.
GTCTCGTGGAGTACGTGCGGCAACGTGTCTTTACACGTCAAGGCCTACAGTGCGTTCAGATCAGTTGCACGTTTCTACTTCATGCTCTGACACTTTCTGCGGCGTCAGACTGTAGGATCTCTTGGAGTTCGGTGGAGGAGTGGCTGCGCGACAGTGGGGATGACGCGCTGCTGAAGATGCGGCGCCATCTTCTGAACGAGTGCTGCACCTGCGTGTACGAGCGCTGCGTGGACAGGGTTCCCCTCACGGCAGTGGTGGTGGAGAAGTTGGTGAAGTCTGCTCTCGAGGAGGCGAGCCGAGAAACGTAGTGGGTGGGATTCGTTCCCTTTTTTTTTTTTATTCTTTTTTTTTTTCTTTCTTCATGCATGTGTGTGTGTGTATGTATCGCGCTTCTGGGATTCAAACGGCGATGTGATGAATCCTCTGCTCTCCGTGTTTCATTGGCGCCTTGCGATTTGGTCCCATCCCTCTGTCTTGGCGCGGCGCGTACACTTTTCATGCCCTCTTGTATAATATAACGTATATGCATGCATGCAGTGGCAGTAGCAGGAGAAACAGTAGGAGGAATAGTTAAATATTTTGGTTCAACGATTGTTTGAAGAGGGGTGGCTGCAGCATAGAGAAGAATAACCACCTTTTTCCCGTTTTAAGGATCAAATTAAAATCAAACAAAAACTGAAAAACAAAAAAAAAAAAGAGAGAGAGAAAAAAAAAAAAAGGAGGGCACATGTTTCGCCGTTCGCAGCGCCGTGTCATCTCGCAGTACAACTTTGGTCAGCCATCACTTCTGCGTTCATTTGGGCCCATTCCTCGTGAACGCCAGGCTGCAAAGGCAGATGTAGTGAAGTCATCGAAGCTCTCCAATGGCGTCCGTGTCGTGTCGCATGACTTGGATGGTGCCCACAGCGTTGTTGGTGTTTATGTGGACGCAGGACCGAAGTACGACCCCCTGGGTTGTCCTGGTCTAAGCCATGTGATGCGGTACGCCATCCAGACGTCTAACATGGAGAGCTCACTGTTTCAGGTAGACCGCATGATGCGTTCCACCGGAAACGCCTACGGTCATGGTGAAATCCGCAAGCGTTACCTCAACTGGAAGGCAGAAGGGCGCCGCGACATGTGGGAGCGCCCATTTGCGATGATCGCTACTGGTGTAGTGGCGCCGCGCTTTCACGAAAGTGACGTGGAGCGGTTTCGGGACACGATGGACAACCAGCTGGAGGAAATGCGCTGGCAGCATCCGCGTGAGTACTGCATCGATTCTCTTGAAACGGTTGCATTTTTCAAGGAGCCACTCGGCTCCCCCCGCATGGTGACCCCCGCGTCGAATGACCGCTGCAACACAAAGGCACTTCTGGATCACTGGGCAGCGCATTTTCACCCCGGCAACGTCACAGTTGCGGCGGTGAACGTCCCACACGACGCGTTGGTGGCAGCCTACGAGTCGCTGCCGTACCCGCACTCTGCTGAGGCCCCGCATCATGTGAAATGTCGCCCTCCGTCCCTTTCGCACGTGAATGAAGCGACGCAGTTTTACCCCGGTCGACAGGTGCTGCTGTACGAGGACCGTGCCAAGGCCATGGGAACTGTACCAGATATGGAGAACGACGTCATCGCGGCGTTGGGTGTCGTGACACATGGTTTCGATGAGGATGTGAAAAAGTATGCTACGGCATTGGTGGCGCAGGAGGTGTACCAGTCTGCTGTTGATCGTGTTGTGCCACGGGGGTGCATCCCGACTCATGGTGTGCAGACGTTCTACCGCCCGTACTCGTCAGCCGGACTCATCGGCGTCACAATCCGTGGTGCACCGAAGGAGGTCTCGAACCTGTTGAGCACTGCAACAGAGTGTTTTCCAACCAAGTTGTCGGAGGGTGAGGTTAAAGCGGCGCGCACGCGTGCGGCCATGGCCTTCACGCACAACCATCTTGAAATGGTGCGTAATTACTGCGACTTTATTGCGACGTCGAGCGTCAATCCGTTACAGTTGATGAAGGCTATCGAGAGCGTCACGGCGAGTGATTTGTCGGCAGCTCTAAATGCAGTTGCCGCTCTTCAACCGGCGGTGTTCGTCACTGGCCCCACCTTCGACTTCCCAAAGGTCGCCAGTCTCAAGAAGGTGAAGTAGAATGTGGTTTATATGCGTGTTATAATACACACACACACATATATATATATATATATATATTATTGTGTGTGATGTGTCTCTGGTGGTGTAGTGCGGCGTGATGAATCTTTGGCAGACTTGTGCTGTTTGGTGCACGTTGGTGTTTGTCTCTTTGTTTCCCCCCATTTCTCTCTCTCACTTTCTGTTCTTTTTTTTTTTTTGGTGTGTGTGCGTGTCGGTGTGTGTGTGTTTGATGGGGAAGACTTGTCGCACGAGGCGGCTCATTAGAAGCGAGGATGCACAATCATATTCTCGCTGTTGCGGTAGTGAGGAAGACGGTGGAAGGCGTGGTGTTGAAAACTCGCACCGAACGAAGCGTCTCGACGTGGTGGAACAAAACCAGCCACACTCGTGCACATGTGATGGTGCGATTTCATCCCTTCTTTTTTTTTTTTTGCATCTTGTCAATTTCGTTCCCGTCTGCACCGCAGCCGTTCTGGTGTGAAGGGCGGGCTGGCAGGGGGAAGAAAGCGACGCAAAAAAAGGGGAAAAAAAAAAAAGGTAAGACGAGCTTCCTCCCATCCACAAATGCTGACCATGACGCTCTGTTGTGCCGGGCTCCGCAGACGTCGTGCGGGTGGTCTTCTTCGTGCTGACAGCGTTGTCATCGTGTGGGGGGGGTGGCGAGGAACCAGCACCAAGGTGAGCGCCACGGGCACATGTGCGAAAAATGTGTCTATTGAGGGCAAACGCTTGCCACACGACGTGGTACCGGCGGACTTCCTTCTGACGATAAAAGGCCTACGTGAGTATCGTGACCATCGCCTTCGGCCATTGGTGCAGAAGAAGCGCACCCAGTTACTCCACATGACGGAAATCAAGACAAAATGCGAGGTAATGGCGCAGCGGTATGTAGATAAGTGCGCCCTGTTATTATTTACGCTCCTGACAGCGCAGGCGCTCACGCTTTTTTATTGGGTCTACTTTCTCTTTGATTGGAACCTGGTGGAGCCTATTACGTACTTGCTTGGATACGGAGGTGTGTGGATTTGCCTTGCGTGCTATGGGGTGACACAGAAAGATCTATCCTATGCCGCATTACAGCAGGTAATCACAGAGCGCCGTGTTGGCAAGCTGTATCGGACACATAATGTAGACGTGGATCTTTGGCGGCAACTCGCAGCGGAGGTGGATCTTCTGGAAGCGCGGATGCGTGGTTTAGAAGGTCTGTAAAGCCAATACAGTGCATGCACGTGTGGTTTGGGCAGTCTGTTCACTGCGCTCCTTTTTTTTTTTCTGAAGTGTTTGCTCTTGTTTCTCAGTCTCTTCTCTCTTCTCTCTTCTCTCTTCTCTCTTCTCTCTGTGTGTATGTGTGTGTGTGTTTCGGCGGTGGCGACTCGCTGGCTGCTCTGCTTACTTCTTTCTATTTCTCTCTTTGTTTTCCTCTGCTGTGAAGCAAAGCCCAATTGGGACGAGGAAGAAGAAAAAGAAAAAAAAGGAAGTTAAGTGGTGTGAGGAGGAACGAAGGGAGGGAGTGCGTGATTACGAGTGGCAGAATGGAGCAAATGAGTGAGGAGGAGTATTGGCGCAAGAAGGCCTCTGACGTGGTGGAGGAGCACCACTTACTGCTGCAATCGCAGCGGGACGAACTGGAGCGTTTGCAGCGATGGTGCAGTGAACTCATGTATGAAAGGAGTATGATAAAGGCTGCAGCAGCGGAAGACGTCCGTCAGTTTTGTGTAGAGTACCAGCAGAAAGTCTTGCAGCAGCAGCAGCAGACCCCCGCACCTGCTGGCCGGCCGTCAACGGCTCCTTCACCCGACGCCATTCCCATCCAGGTGCTCATGCAGTTTCTGCACCGGTACAGTGCGGGGTTGGTGCCGCTGGTAGAGTGCAATAAGCGTAAGCGATCGCGTGAAACAACGGGAAGTGGGCAGGCGCCAAACACGCTGCATCAGCAGCGCTTGGTTCAAAGAGTTATGGCACGACAACGACTTCGCCTTCGCGAAGACGACGTACAGGAGCTGCAACCACAAAAGCAGCAGCAGTGCGCTGATGGCGCTCGCTAGAACATGCAAACAGATAGTGGGATTGTAAACCTCATGTGTATTGAATTCTTACAACTGTGTATGGGACACACTTACATCTTTTTACGCACTTCTCGACCCCTATGCTCATTCCCTTCTTGCCTCCACAGTTGTTGTTTTTGTTAGCCACACTCGCACAAAGAGAGAGAAGAGGGGGGGCGGGGGTAAGAAAAGAATGACGAATTGTGGCGCGTGGGAGGTGGTGGTTGACAAGGCAGCGTTGGAGGTGTCGAAGTACATGTCAATGACCACTAAGCCGTTTCTTCCCGAGTCTGAACTGGCGAAACGGATGTTAGCACTGCTCGACAAAAGCACCCTGCGGGATGTTCTTGTGGAGCGCAACTTCAACTCCCTCTGCGGTATGATTGGCTGTAACAAAGCGCCACAGGGGGGAAGGTGTCGTACGATGAAGACACTGCAAGATGATGAGAGGAGTGATAATGATAGTGATGATGATGATGATATGGGCGTTCCAGGGGATGAGGAAAAGAGTGGGGTATTTCGAATGTATGCGAAGTACCGTGAGGGGCGTGGCAATGCCACTCCAAGAGAGACGCCAGTGACGGGTGGTATCGAAATCTCTGATCGCTTCTGCTCCGCCACATGCGCAGAGCAGTTCGGAGCACTACTGGGGCAAATGCAGGAATCACTCGTGTACGGGCGGGCGGACGTGGTGCATGCGGTAAGCGGTTTGTTTCCAAACATGAGTCTTGGCGCGCTGCAACGTCTAGCAGGGGCGGAGTCTACAGCAGTGGCTGACATCCGTGAGAAAAACACACCGAGGCAGCCGACGCCCTCTTCGACAAGTGCCGTGTCTGATGAAGCAATGGTGAAGATGCGAGAGGTGCTGGACGAGATTCAGGCAGTGGATCATGTGTGGGGCCATGAGATGCAGAAACCGAAAGCTGTCAGTGTACTCAGTAAGAGTGAACAAAGGATGCCCATGCCGCTAATGGTATACGATTGGCTCTTCACTGCCTCCACACCTGCAACGAAAAACATCTTCTGGAGGTTGTGCCGCAGAAATGCGCAGCGATGTGGTGGTAGTCTCTCTTGCTGGATCAGTGATCGCCATGATAGCAGCCTGTATGCTGAGCGGATGCAGCCTATCCTTTTGTCCTGTCTGCAGAAGACGGAAGTAGGGTTGGAGCAGACGCAGGAGGAGGAGCGTCCACCCCCAGACCCCGCGCAACAGCAGCGGTTATCCCTCCTGGCCTCGCACCTCTTCTCCTCTGACACCACTGCGACGCTCTCGCGGCTTCTTTTCTTTGATGAAACAACGCTGGAGAGGGTGTGGTCCGTTTGGCAGACGAGCGGGCTGCTTTTCAGTCTGTGGCTCCCGTTTGCACTTCCGGGCGGCTTCGCCGCCGGTGGCCCGACGCCAGTGACGCTTTTTCTCGCACTTGTCATAACCGCAGCGACTGGCTTGTGCGTGTCTGAGGTGTGGGCAGAGTGGTTGCAGGACGACAATGCCCTTGCGGAGGTGCTGAATGCTCTTGGTGTCACCGCAGAGGAGCTCTCCGCATGTGTGCGTATACTTGTGCTGGAGTGAGACGTAACGCATGTGGTGGATAAAATGCCGACGGAGGCTAAAGGCAACAGAGAGAGAGAGAGAAAGTTGCCACGCCACTCCTTACATGTTTTTATTATTATTATTATTATTGGGAGGTTTCTGCCCGTTGATTTCCGCTTCCTTTCTCGCCTCTTCTGTCTTTTCGGCTACTCCTCCTCTCATCTCTTTTTCTCCCTCTCTGCTGGTCGAGGTCGCGCCACGCTGCAGAGCACGCGAAAGGCAAACGAGGAAAGTGGAAGGAAAGGTGTAATCACATCACAGAAGTCTCATGTTTCACAACAGCTACCAGTCTGGCTTCCTGTCAATCCTGTACAGCATCGGTTCGCGACCGCTGCAGATTTGGGAAACGCAGGTGCGCAATGGTCACGTGAAGCGCATTACCGACGAGGACATTCAGTCCTCTGTGCTGGAGGTGGTTGGAAGCAACGTGAGCACCTGCTACATCTCCTGCCCCGCAGATCCAAAGAAGACGCTCGGCATCAAGCTGCCATTTCTGGTGATGATCATCAAGAACATGAAGCGATACTTCTCGTTCGAAGTGACCGTTCTCGACGACAAGGGCATTCGGCGCCGATTCCGCGCGTCCAACTATCAGAGCACAACGCGTGTAAAGCCGTTCACCTGCACGATGCCGATGCGTCTCGATGAGGGATGGAACCAAATCCAGTTCAACTTAGCCGACTTTACACGACGTGCATATGGGACGAACTACTTGGAGACCCTGCGCGTACAGCTTCACGCAAACTGTCGTGTCCGTCGACTGTACTTCAGCGACCGCCTATACTCTGAGGAGGAATTGCCCCCAGAATTCAAGCTGTTTCTCCCCATCTCCCAGCAGCAGCAGCAGGAGCAACAACAACAGCAGCAGGAGCAACAGCAGCAGCAGGAGCAACAACAGCAGCAGCAGGAGCAACAGCAGCAGCAGCAGGAGCAACAACAGCAGCAGCAGCCACAGACGGTTGAGGCAGTTTAGAAAAACAAGAAAGTTGTTTCATACCGTCGGATGACAAGTGTTACACAATGTTCAGTTTCCTTTTTTTTTGTTTGTTTTTGCTTTGCTGATGGGGAGGCGGTATTCCCTCTCTGCTTTAGTTTTCTCTTGGCTCGCTTGACTATCTCACACCCACACGCACACAATTCCTCCTTTTATCCCGGCCTTACGGGGTACAACTCTTTCGTCCCGCACCGCTCCCGTGCGGGATCAGCGGCAGCGGGGCGTGAAGTGTTACAGTCAATAGGGATTTCTTGAGCGAATTGCCGCAGTAAATGTATGCACTTGGACGATGGAGCGAAGAGACGAACGTGGAAGAGGGGGTGGGGGAATATTCCGACAAAAAAAAAAACAATGACTGAAAAAAGAGAGAAGAGAAAAAAAAAAAAAAACAGAAGACAAACAAACGAAGAGGAGATGAAAGCTGAACCACAAACAAAAGGAAGAAGTAAACGTAAAGAAAGAAGATATAGAATTCATATATATATATATATATGAATTGTATGAACAGAAAGGGCCGGTATTGGGGGGAGGGGGAAGGAGTGTCTGCACTCATTCCACACACACCAGCGCATGGCTTTTTTTTTTTTCGTTTCTTCGCTTCAGCCTCGCCCCTCCTCTGTGTGTGTGCGTTAAAGGGAAGAGGAGGAGGTCTTCTGCGTGGAGACGGCGGGTTATTCGTGTTGTTTGCTCTTGTATTCTCTTTGGCAAAGATGTATTTAGAAGAGGAGGTAAGATCACAAAATGCAGAGAAGAGCACGCAACCATGCTGCAAACACACACATTTTTTTACATACCTGCACCGGCAGGTGTAGAGGTGGTGGGACAGTATTGTGTTGTGTTGTGACTGCAGCACTGAACATGTTCACTGCCACTGCAGCTGTCAAGGGTAATGATGATAAATAGTAATGTGATGATGGTATTGCTGACTCCTCTTCGTATGTTTGCTCACTTCTGTTGCTCCTTTTTTGTTGTTGTTGTAAATGATGTCCATCTTGTGCCGATAGACAAGACGTTGAGTTAGCCCCGCATTTGTGTTCTCACACATACATACAGGACGAAGAGGGGAAAGGAGGGATAAGCGGGCATTCCAGCTACAGGCACTAGACGCTAACACCTTCAGGTTTCCGGGTGTGCGGGTGAGAAAAGGAAGAGCAGAGGCACGCATAGATCAGTTGAAACATCTGCAATAGCGAGAGAGAGAGAGAGAGAAAAGGCGGCAGAGGAGGGTTAGGTGAGGGACAGTAATGAAACGAGTGCCGCACCCATCGGGAGTCGACATCCTCTTTGACAGCAAATGGCATCAGTACAGGTTGGGCAACACCCCTCTGCGCTCCGTCTCAAAGCTGCTCGACAAGCATTTCCCGTTTGATGAGAAGCGTGTGCTTGCGGTTGTGTCGAAGAAGACGGGGCAATCAGTGGAAGAAGTGAAGATGAGTTGGTCTCGGCAAGCGCTACTGGGGAAAAACATCCATGAGTATATCGAAAATAGGCTGCGCGGGCTTCCACCGCCCACATGGACACTACTCATGAAAAGGCAGCAGCAGCAGCAAGAAGAAAAGAAAGGGGCAGGCGCCAGCAAGAAGATCGGGAGAGGGGATCAGGAGGCCACAGCGACAACGGATGCATCAGGCATCACCAGCGCCATGCTGCATGGGGAGGAGGCGGCGTACATGGAAGCCGCAGACCGCGTAGTGGACACCATCACAAGCCGCTACGATATTATTGCAGTGGAGCAGGTTGTTGCAAGCCCTTCGTGGGGTATTGGGGGAACTATTGATTTTATTGCACGCAACAAACGCACACACAAACTTCTTATTGGTGACTGGAAAACAAGCGGTAGTGTCATCAGTGCCTTTCGCTTTGGTTCCTTTGAGACACCGTGTACCGGGTGTCTCAGGCATCTCCCTAACAGCAAATTCTTCCGCTACGCCATGCAGGTCATTATCTACGGTGAGATACTGAAGCATGAGAAATACCTAGAGGAGTCTTTCTTTGGCCGCAAGGTGAAGCCTGTGAGCGCTGCTGTTAGGAACATCTGCGTCAGCACACATGAACTGTATGACGCGCTTGAGTATGGCATTGTGCAGCTGTCGAAAAATGAGGAGGGCGGCGTTTCTGCAGAGTTTAAGAAGGTAACTGAGTCCACTGTGATGCCGGTTGATGCATGCGAGACCACCTTCATGGAGCTTCTAAAGGGTGTCATGCATAACTGAATACGGTCTCCGTTTGTGATTCTTAGTTTATGGTTTTGTTTTATGTTCTCTTCCCCGCGAGTTTGTTGTCGACATCTCTCGTCCGTCATCCTCACAAAACTCGGGGTGTGTGGGCGCTCTGCAGACGCCGCATACGGGAAGGACACGGACATCTTCCCCTCATCTCGGGGCAGGAGCCACCGCTGCCGCCACCACCACCTCCTCTTGTTGTTGTTGTTGTTGTTGTTGTTATTGTTGTTGTTGGTCCCTCTGTCTTTCACCTCTTGTCGTGTAATTTCCTGTCGGTGTTGTTGCTCGGTTGTACATGTCTGTGGGGCTGGTGGTTGGTAGAATGGATTTCTCTCTCCGTTTGTTCAGCTGCATCTCCGCTCTTCAGTTGGGCCCTGGGGGGTGAGCCACACGACGAAACTAACGCAAAGAGAAAAGGAATTTTCTTATACATATATACAAAAAAAAAAGGGGGGAAACAGAAAGGGGAGAAGACGGGTGGGTAGTGAGCGGAGGAACGGCTTTTCAATGGGTGGGAAGGGGTCGAGGGAAGCCTGGCATGATCATTCGCATTCGAACTGTGAGCCATGCGATTTGGTGGGAAACGGGGATCAGGATCTGACGCCTGCGGTGAAGGAAATTCATACGTCCTTCTTGTTCTCGCAGAGCTCAGGCGAGAATACTGCAGCAGTTGGTGTTCACTCGAGTGACGCTGGTAACGATGCCAGCGAGCAAAATGGTACTGGCAGTATTTCTCTTTCGTTTGCATTGCAATCTGATACAGTGTGGCCAGCAAGCGACGTGATACGGTCTCTGCCGCTACCGCATCCAGTAAAAAGCCCGTCGCTGTCCGTCCCGTCGTACAGTAGTGAGCTGATGGCAACATCGCCCGTTACCCCGATGCTGCTTTCATATCATAGACACTCCTTTTCGCAGTCCAGCGGTGGCATGATGGGATCCCTCGCATCCAGCACATCATCGCCGGTGGTACCGCTTATTCACACACGTTTCTTGGAGATCAACGGATACCCTGCTGGTCTCGGAAACCACGGGAACATCTGCTACTGCAACGCTGTGCTTCAACTCCTGTATCATTGCTCACCTTTGCGACTGCGACTACTGGAATTACACGAGATATTCGCCAATAAAAAGGGTAGCATTAGTGTCAAGAAGAACACATTACTGTTACATGTTGCGGATCTCTTTGCGAAGATGCACAAGGTGAACAACAGCAAGAAGATGCAGAGGGTAGTGGTTTCGCCGAAGAAGCTCCTTTCCCGCGTGCGTCGTCTCAATCCCATGTTCGACAATGACCTCCAGCATGATGCCCATGAGTTTGCGATATTTATGCTGAACAACATGATTGAAACAGAGATGCAGTTGATGGCGGATGCAACAAACGGTGTCCTCTCCCTTGACGAGAAGAGCGGTAAGAAGCTGAAGTGGAAGAATATGTGGCGCCGGCGGCGGTTGGGGCGGCATAATGAGAGAAGCCCTGCGACGCCTATATCGCACCTCGAGCTGCAGGCTGAGACTCTGGAGCTTCCGCCTGCTCTTCGCGATGCTTCCAAGAGCGGCACGCCTCGCCGGACGTCCTCAGGGACGAACAAAGACACGTTAGAGGTGCGAAGTGCGACAAATGTCATCGTTCCGCAGGAAAGAGTACACTTGTCGCCACTGCAGATGATTCTCGGAGGTCAGTTTGCGTCGCTAACGGCGTGCTTGGAGTGCGAGCGGGTGGCGGTGATGCGCGAAGCATTTACAGACCTCAGCCTCGACATCCAACAAGGCTCTTCGCTACGGCGCTGTGTGGAAAACTTTGGTGCGCCGGAGTTGTTTCACGGGGAAAACAAGTTGTACTGCAACGGCTGCAAGAAACGGGTTGTTGCGCAGAAGATCATTCGTGTACATCGGCTACCTGAGTACGTACTATTGGTGCATTTAAAACGATTCCAGTATGAGGAGAAGAGTGGTGAGATGACTAAGAAGAGCGTTCATGTCGCTCTCCCACGTGAGATCGACATTGTGGAGTACGAGCCCTTGGATAGCTGTAACGATTGTGGCGGTGATACTAACAAGGACGAAGTTGCTGGTAATGATGACAATGGCGGTGTTAGTGACGAGACGGTGGATAACTCCACTGCGCAGCTACCACCATCGTTATCATCGTCATCACTTTCTGCGTCATCCCATGCCGACGCTGCAGACGGTACGCCGAAGCCCTCTGAGCAACTCATGAAGAGGTTAGATGGCGTGGCTCGCCGCAAAGGACGTTTTGCATTGAGCGGCTTTGTGACGCATGTTGGCCGAAGCCCTAATGTCGGCCACTACTTCACATGCGTGCGTCATGGGGAGCAATGGCGCCGTTTTGACGACACCACTGTGACGGAGCTTTCAGAGAGTGAGATGCGGCAGTATTGGGGTGTGCCCATCCCCGCGAATGGGGCAGTGACAGCGACAGCGTACATTTTGTTGTATGAACGTGTTGCGTGAGTGATGATTGTGGCCCTGATGCTCGAGTCGTTTCTATGACGGGTGGGTAGTGGTGTGAGAGCCAAGAAACCGAAGTGGGAGAAGAGGTGGAACAGACGAAGAGGGAAAAAGGAAAAATGAAGCAAATGAACAAAAGCGAAGAAATGATCCCGACAACAAACAACAACAACAACACATACACATTTTTTTTTTATGTTTGGCGTGAGCGCGAAGGCTAAATCGCCTCTCTTTGCTGATGTTTGCTTGTGCCCTCGGTCGTCTTTTGTTTGGTGATCCGCTGCATGTGGCTGGGCTGTCGCTCCTCTCTTTGCCCCCTCCCCTACCCTCATTATATACACAGACAAATATATATATATTATATTTATATTTATATTTATATTTGTATATTTGTATATTTGTCTGTGCACGTGGGACTTCCTCTAACTGATACCTCGTTTCTCTTCTTGGTGGCGCTTGTCTCGTCGCGCAGACACAAGAGATGATACGGCGAGCGTGTTTATTCCGGGTTCTTGCAACGCCCGTTGCACGGCAGAGATACCACCCGAAACGGCAGGTGGGGGATGAACAGCACTCGCCGCAGCAGGAACAACGACGACGACGGCAGAGTGGTGACGGAGATGGCAAGAGCAGCGTCAGCAGGACAGAGAGTCGTGGTGCGGTGTCCACGACGACTAAATCGTTCTGGTGCTGCGAAGCCGAAAGGATGACAGAGTATGATGTAAAGCGCCAGTTTGCCGATGACAGATTTCTTGACAAAAAAATACGTTTTGTTGCTCGCCAGCGCCTGCGAGAGGATGGTGTCACATCCAACTTTTTTCTTCTGCATATGGACCCCAAGAAGGTCCTGTACTCGTACGAAATCGAGGCAACACGTCGGGTTCTTTGCACCAACCCGCCAGGTCCGCACCGAGAGACGAGCAGCAAAACCGTCCGCAAGGCGAAATGGTCCCGGACGAAGGGTGGTGCTGCTGGAACCGAGGCATGTACTTCTTCTCCTGGTGGTGATGGTCCGAATGTCAAGCGGGTTGATGCCACACGTGCGTGGCGTGTGGTGCAACGGTTCATTCAACGCTGCTTCCCGGAAGCGCCACCCCTTGTCTGCGTGCGTCAGAAGGTGTACGCCACTTCCCCGATCCCAACGAAGGCACTTACTCTGCCAGCGGAGTACTTCGATATGGGCTGGGAGGCGTGCAAGCTGCACTTTCTAGGAAAAGTCCCAATGGCAGAGCTGCAACCACCTGACATGCAGGAGCTGACAAACAAGATTGTCTTCTTGGCGCTTCGGCAGCATCGGGGGAGGAAGGAGAAGATGTTTTCGGTAGCAAAGGAAGTCACAGGAAAGCTGGTATACACACATGACAACATAGCCGTGGGGGGTCTTCGAATATTTAAGGGAACCATCGTACGGGCCGTTTATATCGATGCAAGCGCCGCCGTGGATGCACCATCATCATCATTTCCTTCCATGAATTCTATCGCGAATAGACCACCGTCGAGTGCAGTTCTGATGACCTTGTCCGCTGGTCACCACTCCAGCGAGCCGTTGAGGTTTCTGGTGAAGGAGTTTTTACGCCAGTTTGAATACAAGAACACGCCCGTGCAGAGCTACAGGATAGAGGATGCCTCTGGTGTCATCATGGCGTCCTTATGGAAGGCGTCTGATGACACAAAGTTGAATCTTGGGGTGGTATATGAGGTGACAAACTACCGCGTTCGTGTATTTGAGAGTCGCGGTGGAATGCGATTGGTAGAGATGACGGCTGGAGAAACCGTGTTGAAAGCATTAGAACCAGAGCTTCCGCCGCAACAGGAGATTGGAGGGGAGGAAGACGAGAGAGGCGCGTCACCTACTGGGGGTTTGAATACGAAAAAGAAGCGGCAATGGAATGATGGGGGTCAATCGGAAAGGAATGTGAAGAAAGTGCAGCAGCAGCAGTCACGAGTGGCCCTGAACACCGTACCGGATGCGAGAGGGATGAGTTCGATGCCGTCAATGCCTGGCGATCTTGCGCTGAAGATCGATACGAAGTGCACCGTTGCGTCGGAACTCTCCCTCTGGGAAGAAGTGAAGCAGCACTTTGGAAGTGGCCCTTACGACAGTGCAACGGAGGAACGCATCGCACGCTCTGTGCAGGGTACGCCGGTGGTCATATCCATGACCCTTCGGCACTCAACCGTTCGTATCGTGCGCTTTAATGTTTCTTCCAGCGAAGTGTGCCTTGAGCCCGAGATGCAGCAGTTCCTTCGTGAGTTGGAGCCCGGGCAGCCGTATGCGGTTCTGAGCGATTACTCCGTCATCCCGCTGCAGGCGCTTCACTGCTGTTATGACCCCCGTATGAAGTCGTGGCAAGTAATCACCGTTTCCACCTGCTCATTTCTGCCGAAAAGGCGTGTAAGTGTTCTTGAGATCTTTCGTGGGGCGCTTGAGACCGGACTGCAGTTGTGGGGGCTTTCCCTGGCACAGCAGCCGTGCGTGTCCAAGGCAATCTCAGTGTTGCCTGCGCCCAAAAAGATGCTGTCGTTTCTCCCCGGGCAGAAAGAACAGCAAAAGAAGTTTGAGTTACTCCGCCACAAGCATCCGGTATCATTCCCCACAACTATTGCGGTTGTTGCAATCGCGGCTGCACATGTCAACGAGGAGGAACGCACACGGTCGACGAAAACAGCGCAGGCGTTGGCGCGGTACTTTCACACAACTATCAGTATCACAGTGGTGGACGAGAAGGAGGCGGTACGGTTCTTGGTGCAGCAGCTCACAAGCGCTTCGGACGAGGCGTTGGTGGATCCAAACACAGTTGCAATTATTGTTTCTGCAGAGCGTGACACCCGCCCATCGCGTTGGGTTCTCGCAGAGTGCCTCACACGCGGCATCCTCGCGCTCTTCATACCTCCTGCCAGTTCCCCCAAACGGCAGAACCTGCTGTGTGAGAACATACGGATGCGACTCGGCACCGTATTTGAGACAGATCCCGTGCGCCGGGTGAATATTGCGCATGAAGTGCCGGCAATAGCGAAACGCCGTGTACTCGTTGTTGGCATTGACGCATGCCATACGACAACAATCAGCACGGGAAGCATTGTTGGTATTCTCTGCGCACCTGAGCGTAGCCATCTGCTGCCGCTCTTCTGGAAGCATGAGACACGCGGACAGGAGGTGGAACAGGTCGGAGAGCATTTCCGGATTCTGATGCAGCGTGCCAGCGAGCTGTACGACGGGGTGGACGAAGTGGTGGTATTTCAGGACGGCGATATTTTTAGCGAAATGCGACAAATGAAGGAACATCTTGCGCCGCACTGCGGCTTCACATTCACGTGCCTCCACAAGCGATCGAATGTACGCTTCGTACATGAACTGAAAGAAGAGAATGGCGAAACAAATGTGCGTACCGGAAATGTTGTGAAAGGCGCCGTTGTGCAGGCGTTTACCCCAGTTGTGCAGGGGGACGAAAGCGTTCTGGCTTCCTTTTACCTGCAGAATCACAACTGCTGCATGTCAACCGCTCGCACAGTGCACTACACCGTTCACAGCGTCAGTCCGTCACTCGACATCTCGGATGTGCAGCAGCTCTCCCATGTTTTCTCACATTTGATGGCAACGCAAGCAACAAAACTGCCCCTGCCCACACGGTGTGCGCATCGCTTGGCGAGTGTTGCTGAGCGTCTGCTAGACGCCGCCCCACCACTGCGCTGCGACATGATTCCCGCCCCGCTGAATGAGCGGCTGTGGTTTTTTTAAATAGGAAAAAAAAAACCGTTCACATACGCGTGCAGCGTCCCCCAAAGCCCCTATCAATCTCTAAAATGTATACGTGGCTTTTATCACATTGGTGTGCGCTGGATAAAAAGTGCAACTTGCTTTGAGTTATTTCTTTTTTTTTTTTTGCTTCTCTTTTTTCTTTACTTCTTGGAGGGTGGGGGAGTTGTTTTCCATGAAGGGCATCATGTTGTTGCGGCTGCTATCGCCGTCTTTTCTATTCTCTCTCTCTCTCTCTCTCTCTCTCTCTCTGTGTGTGTGTGTGTGTGTGTGTGCTACCAATGAAGATGTTCCTCCGTGTAGCACCGCGTCTTTGCTCCAACAGCGCCGTGCGAACGCCATCTAAAGTGGGGTCTACACCACTGCGCACGCAGATCGCTGTCGTTGGAAGCGGGCCGAGCGGCTGCTACGTGGCACATTTGCTGACGAAGAAGCGGGATGACATTCATGTAGACATCTTCGAGCGGTTGCCGGTGCCGTTTGGTCTCTGCCGCTACGGCGTCGCGCCTGACCACCCTGAAGTAAAGAACGTTGAACAGCAGTTTCTCAACATGTTTAAAAGCGGTCGCGTGACGTGGATCGGCAACGTCACAGTCGGTAAAGGCCTTTCTATTGAGGCGCTGCTCGAGCACTACACCGCGGTGGTGCTGGCGACAGGTGCGGAAGGTAGCAGGAAGCTTCACATTCCTGGTGAGGAGCTTGGTGGTGTGGTCAGCGCAGGTGACTTTGTGCGCTACTACAACACGTATCCCTTCCCACATGGAGCGCCGCACTTCTGCCCGTTCGCTCTCGACACCGCAAGGAAAGCGGTGGTAATCGGAAACGGCAACGTGGCCATGGACTGTGTCCGCGTCCTTGCGGCGTCATACAAGTACTTTGCTCCAACCGACATGAACTGTGCGGCAATAAGGGAGTTGATGAAGAACCGCATCCACCACATCAGCGTCGTGGCACGCCGCAGTCACGCGCATAGCGCCTTCACCATTTCCGAGTTTCGCGAACTGACGCGATTTCAACCGGAAATGGTGCGGGTTTCCGTAGAGCCATTCGACCTGGAGGAGGCACTCCGCGTGCCAGCCACCAACCCCCGTGCGCGGCGGCGTCTGCTGGAGCTCGTCGCGCGGTTTGCTGACACCAACAATAGCGGTGGAAACATCAACAACAACGAAAGTCCTGGTATACTCGGCTCGCCGGAGGAATTGAAGATGAGGCAGACACCGCGCGTGTGCTCCGTGCATCTTCGGTACAATCTGCGGCCCGTACGATTTTTGCCCCATCCTGAACGTCACCGACATGTGGGTGCCGTTGTGTTTGAGCGCACCGATGTGGATCGGGCGGGTGATGGAGAGGGCGGGACCGAACAAGGGACGCAGACCGTGACGATGCCGTGCGATGTCGCAATCACATCTATCGGTCACCACTCCGAGAGCATTCCTGGTGTTGAGTTCGATCATGGGCGTGGCGTCATCGCGCATGAACGTGGTCGCGTGAAGGGACAACCCCGGTTGTATTGCGCTGGATGGATAAAGAACGGACCGAAGGGTGTTATCCTGCAGTCGCTCATGGATGCTCAAGAGACTGTCTCAGCAATCCTTGACGACCTCGAGAACAAAGTTATCCCCACGCACCACACCAAGGATGGCGATGGTGAGTGGGGAAATAGCAATGCATTATGTGGCAAGTACGGTCTAATCGACTACTTTGTGCAAAAGAAGATGGAACCGGTGTCGGTGTCAGGCCTCGAGCGCATCTTATACGTGGAGGCAGAGCGCGGAGTCGATCTCGGCAAGCGACTTGAGAAGATCGACAATGTGCGTGCCATGCTTGACGTGGCGATGGGTGGTTCGGTTGGAAAGAAAGCGAATAACGCCTTTCGCGGCATCATGAATGAGCGGCCTGATGCACTGCTGTACCTAAATGAGCTCCTGGACGACACTACCGATCTGGCTCCGCTCGCACGGCAACTGGCGAAGGAGCTGCCGCCCGTCATGGCGGCGAAGCATCCACCGGGGAGTTTGCACCCGTCGCAATTGTGATGTTTTTTTTTTCTTTTCCTGTCCCTTTCCCCGTCTCTGATATTCCTCTTCTCGCCTCTGCTTTTACTACTGGCAGTGATGATTTCCTCTTTCCTTTTCTACATCTCACATGTTGTATCTCCCCTCTGGGTTGGGCGGGCTAAAAATAATAATAAGAAGAAAAAAAAAAAAAGGAAAACGCCTAGAAGCCGATTTTTTTTGGGGGGAGGAGGAAGAGGAGTAAACCGTAAGTGTGCTTGTTTGTGTTTGTTTTCTTCTCGGGAGTTTGTCACAGTCTGTAGAAGCACTGACGAGAAGTCTGACGGATAGAGGGTGTAACTGAAGAAGAGGAGGTAATGATGAGCCGTGAGTCCGTTGCAGGGATTGCATGCAGCTTTCTTGTGATGTACTATCGCGATTTTGTGAAGGAGCGTGAGGTGATTGGTCTCGTTGATTTCTACTCTGATGCCTCGCATATCACATACGCCGATTGCAATGAGGAAAACCCGGAGGTGGCGCAGGGCAAACATGCTATTGCGCAGCATCTCGCCAAGATGGACGCTGCACTTGGTCGTCGTAAGGTAGAGGTGCGCTTTGTGGACTACATTCCGCTGCCTGGAGGCTCCATCCACATTGTTTGTCAAGGCCTGTTGTACTTGCGGGGGCAGCGGCGTACCTTCTTTCAGGTGTTTGTGCTTGCGCCGACGCCGTACCGCAGTAACACATACTACATCGCCAGTGACTATTTCCGCGTGATGGTGGTAGAGGTGGAGCAAATACCGGAGAACCGCATCATCATGACCCCTGCACAGGTGGCGCAGCATCTGCTGGAGGAACATGAGCGCCGCAGGATGATGGAGGAGTCACGTGAACGCTTGCGCCAGCAGCAGGCAGCTATGGAGGCGCTACGGCAGCAGCAAAATGAAGAGGCCGCACGGCGGCGGGAGACTCAACCGGTGCAGCGCGAACCTGATACGTACTGTCCTCAAAACGAGGTGTATGGTGTCAACAACCGCCATAGCAGCAACATTAATAACAATAATAATAACAACAACAGGGACCGGTGGGATCGCCATACTCGTGACGATGGCAGCAAGTTTTCGGAGCAGAACGGGAATAACAAAAACGGAGGAAGTCACCGGGATCGCGCAGCGCGCAATGACAACAGACGTGTGGAACGCAACGAGGGGAGGCACGAGGAGCGAAATGGGGAAAGGCGCCGAGAGCGTCGTGAACGGCACGATACCAAGCGTGTGGAAAACAATGGCACCGCTGCATCGAACGAGAACGGTGCGCCCATACAGCCAAGGCACGCACGTTTCCCTCGCCAACGTGAGCAGCTGCCCTCCGACTATATTCCCGCTCCTGCTTCATTCTCGACTGCAGCACCTGCAGCTGCAAAGCAAGAAAACTTTGGTACCACCATAAACAGGCCCGTTCCGCGCTCTAAAGCTGCACTGGAGAAGCGTGCCGGGACCAAAGAGGAGGACAATGCTGCGAATGGCATCAAAGAAACTGCGAGTGCGTCACAAAGGCCTGCTAACAATACGGCGGCTGCGCCGACCAGCGAAAAAAGGGTGGTGAAGGCACCAATGCCCACCACACGTACAGGCAAGACGGAGTTTATTCGTCTGGTGAGTGTTCCGCAAGCGGTAAAACTTTCCGACATTGAAGATGCCGTGAAGGGGGTTTTGAATGAGAAGCCGGTGGATGCCTTCTGGTTTGGGCGCACCAGTGCAGATTGCGTGCTTCGGCTGAGCTCTTCATCACTCGTGGAGCAGCTTCTGCGCGACTCTATTTCTGTAATGGATTCAAAACTGAGGGTCGTTGCCTTTTACTTGTAGATGTGGCGCAATGAGTGTCAGGGCGAATGACACAAGCGCATGAGATCTCTTTTCTCATATTGCGTTATCTCCCTGCTGATCTTTGCTTCCCACACCCACATACACACACACGCACACACCCCACCGTTCTTCACCGTTTTTTTTTTTTTTTCGTTTTTGTTTTGTTTTGTTTTTGTTTTTGTTTTTTTTGTTGTTTTGCGTTTGTGTGTGTGTGTATGTGTTTTCTCCATTAACATTTAATGTGGCGCCTCAGGACTACTATTCTCTCGCAGGCACTGTCGTTCTGCAGTCGCCCTCTCTCATCTTTTTTCTTCCCCCCCCCCCCCCATTTCCCTTCATGATATATTTACATACTTCTATTCATTCACCCCTCCGTCTGCACCCCGGCTTGTACTTTTCTGCGTTCTTTCGTGCGCCTCTCATGGCACACACACCCGACGCATGCATGCGCTTTCTTTCCGCCTCTCCGGAATTGGCTAGGAGAAGAAATGCAGAAAAACAACTAACAGTAAAAGAAAAAAAAAATGCGGAATCAAAGAAACCAAAAGTAATAATGAGGTCAAGGAGGAGGAGGAGGAGGAGGAGGAGGAGGAGAAATGAGATCCTAAAGATGTGGGGTGGTAGGTGCAGGTAGGCAGTGCATGCTTTGTATGCTGGGGGGTGGAATGGTCGTGCGCGTTTGCCCTTCTTTATATATTTATATATATATATATATATACATGTATGTCTGGGTGTGTCTGTGGAGGGGAGAGGGAGGGGTAATGTTGCATGTGGTGTTGTTGTCCCTTTCTTTTCTTGCCTGTTGTTGTTCTTTTTTTTTTATGCTGCTGCATCTTTGAAGCAAAAGGAAGCGAAAAAGAACAACTGCAAAGAAAAGATTTGTTTTCTTTTTGGGGGAGAGGGGAGGGGTTAAGAAAAAAAGAAAAGAACGAAGGGAACTCCTCTTCCCTCATCATCTCTCTCCCGTGGAATTTCTCACGTACAGCAAAGAGAAGGGAAAGTTGAGCTCGGATTGCGTCGGTTGCAGGAACAAAAGGCCGGTTGTATTAACAATTTTTTTTTTTTGTGTGTGTGGTGGTGGTCAGCGGCAGCAGTGGCCTGGACAACAAAGCAGGTGGGTTTCTGTTTATTTGTTTGCTTCATTCTTTTGGTGGAGGGAGGTGATTGAGTGAGTGGGGGTAGTCGAGGATGCACGCCAAGTCGAGTGGTGACGCCTCCATGCCGGAAGGCGGGATTCATACCCGAAAGGCAAATGCTAAAATGTTGGCCGCCGGCTACACGAAGCGGAAGCGCCTCATGGAGTACTGTTATCTCTCAGTTGCAACCTTCCTGTGGCTCACGCAGTTTTTCATCGTGGCACGTTACTTTGTGCACAGCGGGGATGCAAACCTCATGCAGCTTCTCTGGAGCCCACTGATGATTGTGTGCGCCATGTCCCTTGCGGATTTCATCAGCGGTATCGCGCACTGGGGGTTTGACACGTGGGGCACGCCAGACACAATCCTATTCGGTGGTTTCATCCGCTCTTTTCGTGAGCACCATGTGGATCAGACTGCCATGACAAAGCATGACTTTGTTGAGACAAACGCCGACACCACACTTCCACTCATTCCGGTTCTGTTGCTGGAGCGGTACCTGCTCAACTGCCCCAACCTGCACAATGCATACGGGTACAATGTTCACAACGGAAACGTGGGTGGGCATGTTTTTCTATTGACGCTTATGTTATGCATTGCTCTAACAAACGAGGTGCATAAGTGGTCACACGAGGCAAAACCTCACGTTCTAGCACGGGTCCTTATGAAATACAACATCATTCTCACCCCACGTGTGCATCGCGTGCACCATCGCGACTACCACGATGCCTCCTACTGCATCACAACAGGTTGGCTCAACTGGTATCTTGACCGCGTCAACTTTTGGCGCAAGGTGGAGACGGTGGTGACGGCGCTAACTGGAGCCATCCCACGTGCCAACGACCAGAAGCTCCTCGGAAAATGAATCCTTCACTCTGAGAAGAGGAAACAGAATTAGCTGATTGGTGGGGAAGGACATAGGCTGGAAGTGAATAAAGAGAAATGCGTGACAGAAACAAGGTCAATATATATATATATATATATATATATATATGTGTGTATGCTACAAACAATATATGATAACCAGATAGGAAAAAGGGGGATGGCGATGGTTTCTCTAATGCCTATGACAGCTTGTGTAGCGGGCAGGGCAGGGAGTTGTCATATGGTGGTTTCCATGATTTTCTCTCATCTTGGGATGACTGGAATCCGTCTCTCTCTCTCTCTGTGTGTAAGTGTGTGATTTATTGAAACGCAGCGTTGGATTTGGATGGAGGGACACGTGTAGCCGTGTACACAAAGATTGATGGGCAGAGAGAAAGGGAGGAGTGAGCACTCTGGGAAAAAAAACAGGGGAGTGACGTTGCGGCCACCCTCATCATCAGCCCCTTTATTTTTGTGTTTTATCGTTCGTCGATATTCTCTTGCGCGCATGATTTATCGTCTCGCCCCCCTTCCTTTTTTTTTTTTCCGTGGCTCTGTGGGCCCGTGCCGTTTTGGTGGTGGCGGCGGCGGTCACTGCTATCGTTGTGATAATCTGCTGCTTGCGCCCATCTTTCCCATTTGCGCTTAGGAGAAAAAAGACTAGAATGGAGCTGCAGCGCAGCTCCCGCAATGCAGCGCAAGTCGCACAAGAAGAAGTGGTGAGAGAAATCCGCGTGGATGTGACGCATGCGACACGGAGGGTGACACTTGTGTTTCCCGCCGTTACCGCGACTGTTGGGGATTTGAAAAAAGAACTCGAACGATGCAGTGGTGTGCCGCTGGAGAAACAGCGTTTGTTGTTTGGAGGGTCTGTTTTGAAGCGCCACCGGCGTGAACGCCGTGATGAGGTGAAGTTGCTTGATCTTATTGCGAGGCCTCATGAGACAAAAGGAAATAACGGGACGGTTGAGCATAGCGATGATGCTGATGTAGCATCGCTTTCTTCCAGAACTGTCACTATACCTCTCATGCTCATTGGTTCTACCGCCTCTGTCCCGCACATCAATGAGGAGGCGGTGGCGCAGCTTCACCGGCTTGTCACGACTACTGTGGAACACGGTAGCAATTGGTTCCGTTGTAGCTACGGCAAGGGCTATGTGCGGCAGACTGCCTTTGTTTGTCGGACGTGCATCAACAGTGGACGTGCTGACGCAGCGCATGCCATCTGCTACGCATGTGCGGAAGTGTGCCACAGCGACCATGACGTGGAGGAGTGGGGTGTCCGCTACTTTATGCGATGCGACTGCTGTACCACGGCGTGTTGGCGCGATGTCGACGAGAGCTGGAGGGAGGATAGAGAAGAAAAAGAAGAGGTGGAGGTGGAAGCGCAGCAGCAACAGGAGCCGAAGCGGTGCTGTTTCATCATTGACTCCCAGACTGGTCTCCCGCCCCTGACGTCTGTTGTCCCGCTGAATAGCAGGAATCGCTACCCTCGCACGCTGCGTACGTGGTGTTATTGTGATTGTGAGAATAACTGCCCCGATGATGATCCGGAAAGCGGAGGCATCGTCTGCATGTTGTGCGCAACGTGTTACTGGAGTTCGCATCTGACACGTCTCAAGACTGATATGTTCCGCTACCTACCTTGCTACGGGGATGTAGTGGAGGGTGATATTGTGGCCTTCCGCTGCCGCACATGCGACACGCTCGTCTGCACCCCGTGCCGTCTACTCTGTCACAAGGACCACGATGTGGACACGGAGTGCATCATTCCATCACGTGAGCATGGGACCGACAATGGGGCGTCGGATGGGGTCGAGTTTAGCTGTGGCTGTCGTGGCTGCTGCCCCATCGCGGTAGAAGTGGATAAAATCAGCAGCCCCCAGTTGATGTCACCAACGGTGGCAACAGAAGTGATGAACAACGACGCCTTTGTGGGCATCATCTGTGCACGCTGCATGCAGGAATATCCGTGGTTGGCGGAGAATAATCCAAAAAAGTGCTACAACGGTCAGCTGCCGGAGCGAGTGCCGGAGGCAGAACATAAACC
This sequence comes from Trypanosoma platydactyli, assembly GCA_030849675.1. Lineage (NCBI taxonomy): Eukaryota > Euglenozoa > Kinetoplastea > Trypanosomatida > Trypanosomatidae > Trypanosoma > Trypanosoma platydactyli. The sequence goes on along the minus strand of JASANU010000806.1, from coordinate 34,497 downwards.
TATTGTGGCCTGCGGCCTCTCACCAGAGGCTGAGTGTTCAGGCGACGTCTATCCGTTTCACGCTATGCTGTTCCCGGCTAATGCCTTCACGCAGGAGATGACGTGCCCGTGCAAGCCATGCCGACAGGCATATGAACGTTTTGCACCGCGCGCCTCTGCTGCCGCTATAAATGAAATGGCGATTCAACTGCATGACACCTGCGATCACTGCGGCCACGTCATCAAAGATGAACAGGCCTTCATGTGTCAGACGTGTGAGTTGCAACATGATCAAACTTTCTTTGTCTGCCAGCAGTGTAATAGACTCCGTCTGGTTTCCCAACTGCCTGGCCTCTGTGATAGCGAAACCAGCATTGACAACAACGATGGAAATGGCAATGACGGTGGTGAAGACAACAGTATGGGAGACGCAGGAGCTACGGATGGAGTCGTTGCCACGTCTCCTTCCTCGGTTGCACCATGGGATCATCCGCTCACGCATCTTTTTCTGGAGGACACCTACGAGAATTTGTACGCCCTCTGCGGCATGCAGCTGATGAATGGTTTCGACAATGCGTCCGAAAGAGGTCTTGTGATGGAGAACATAGATGCCGCCAGTGCCTCCCTCGAGAGTGTTTTGCGCCACGCATTTGGGCAAACACCACTCTCGTTTGACCCTGGCGATGTTGCCAAGCATCACCAGCAGCTTCTGCTTCAGTCTGGTGGGGCAAAAGGAAACGAGAGTGAATCTATGGTGGTCTCAAATAATAAGCGCCAACACGGCGGTGCGGACAGTAGTAATAATGCAGACAAGGATGGAGAAAGCGCAAAGCGTAACCGGAGGGAGTGAATATGAAGGCATTTCCCCTCATATGCACTGCAATACCTGGCGGCTACCTTCACCTGGTATTTCTCTGTGTTTCATTGTGTGTGTGTGTGTGTGTGTGTGTTGATGCCGATAGCCTTCTTTATGATCATCATGATCACTGCCGCGATGCTTTTTCTCATTGGCTCCACTGCACTGCTTCTAAGTGAACGAAAGAAGGGGGAGGGAGGTGGTGGAGGTGTTTTTGGTGTTGCTGCAGACAAGAACGGTACTTCTGCAGCGCATTCCCCAGCACCTTGTTTTATAAACACACAAACAGAAACATATATATATATATATATATATATATATATATATATAATTTCGGTCTCCACCGCCACCACCCCTACCTACCTACCTACTCTCCTTCCCTTTCTTTTTTATTCTTGTTCTTCTCTCACACCGCATCAGAATCGTTCATAACATTCCCATACGCTTTTTTGCGCCTGCTGATGTTGGCTTACTTCGCTCTTTGGGTATCTTGCCTCTATCTAGTCTGGTGTTCTCTGCCTCTTCCGATGGCGCCACACCACGGGAGGTGTTAAGGGGCAAGCACATGTTCTTTCCTTTTTCTTTTCTTTTTTTGTTAGATCCCCCTCTTTCTCTATTTTCTGCGTTGAGCACTGACAAGCACATGAAGGTACGAGTACGATTCGGTCCAAGGATCTTCAACGCTGAGTCCGGTGACGATGCGGACGCTTTCTTCTTCTACATGGTACGGCTCGTACGACTCGTGCTCCCAGGCCTTTCTCTTGGGATTGTGCTCTCACACGTTGAGTCGAAAACGCCATTCGTGGTAGAGCAGGGTGCGGTGAAGCGGCTCTCGCCCACATGCGACCCCGCCATTGTCTCCTCGCAGAGTAAATGCAGCACTAGTTATCTCTCGGCCAAGGTGGGTGAGTTGAAGTTTATAGTCGCTCTTCGGGTGCAGACAAGGGTGCACGGAACGCTCTTGATCATAACCCAGGGGCATTGGGAATGGATGGAGGGCATCATGCCTCTTGAAGAAAACACAACTATGGATATGGAGGTTGTTCTGCTTCTTCTCACTACCAGCAGCAGCCCTTTACGTCTGTGCACGTACGATGCGTTTGTCAGTCAATTCCCCCATTGCTGTAGGTGGCATGGCGAGGAGACGATATGCGTTCACAATGCGGGTGAAAACAAGACGAATGAGGTGTCTCTTGATAATGAGCATCCATTACCTCCCACTCAATTAAGGCAGGCACCGAGGGTACCCGGCCCGCTCATGTGCAAGACGTTCGACGCGTCGGCGAAGCAGGAGATTTGTATGCGGCAAAGGAGAGATTTAAAGTTGTACGGTGCTCTTAGGAATGTGCCCCACTCCGGAAACCGCAATACCCCGACAGCTATATTGGTCCCCTCTTCCCCAAGTTTTCTCACAGCAAAATCACATGTTGAAGGCATCTCCGCTCCCGCACAACGGGCATCGCCGTCTGGTCGGCAAAAGCAGGAAGGCAAAGAAGAGTGGTCGTCACCCGGTGGGGATGAAGCCGAGAAGGCTCAGAAGAAGCGACTAGAAATAGAGAAAATGGCTAGTACATATACGCAACTCATGCGGGAATTCCGCCGTAGATCTCGCTGGACGCCGCGATGGAACGACTTTATAGCACCAGTTCTTCGGAGCAATGAGATATCCGTAAGTTATTCTTCCCGTAACTTTTCCCCCCCGGTCAAGGTGATGAATTCACAGGCCAATCTGAGTGGCGAGTTTCTCTCAGTTTACTGCGAATTCGGTCCTGTGGAGGTACGAGTAACTGGATTCGTCCGCGAGGAAGAGCTCCAGTATCTTGCTGACGCCATAATCTCGCACTGCGCGCCCCATCTCCGCGGTAGTTGTAGTACTAATGACGATGGATGTAGTGGTGTCAATGGTGGTAATGATATGTCTGACTCGCGGTTTCAGCGGCTGGATGGTGTGGTGCACATCCTGCGCCTTCGGAACTGCAACGCTCTTAACGACGAGCAGGCAGCTGCACTGGAGGAGTGTCTTGTGCGTGTTGTCACGAGCTTCGGATGTCGCCAGGTGCCGACAGATGACAAGTCTTTTGCTTCTGCACTGCGCTGAACAGGGTGGTGTGCTATAATATCTTTTATTCAGATGGAATACATGTGATTTTGCTTTTTCTTACCAGTTTCCGTTTCCCCTCCCCCCTCTTTTTCCGTCTCTTGTAATGATTGAATATGCCGTTTCGGCATCATCTTGTTTTTTTTTGTTGTTGTTGTCTTGGGGGGTGTTGTTTGTGGGGTGGGGGATGTCTCTTGGCGGGTGTTCACTTTCAATTTGAGCATACAATTGAAGTGCAGTGATGTGGATGTAAAAAATGATGATGATGGACAGCGAGTGGGTGTTCTGGCGTTCACTCCGGCAGCAAATGGCCCTGATGAAAGATGCTGGGAAGAACGTCACTTTTTCTGAAGAAGAGTTCATGTAATGTGGGTCTGTTGCTTCCTGTACTGCGTGTGACATCCCGGTCTCTCATCGAAGCTTCTTTCCCCTGTGTTTTCTCTTTCTTTCTTTCTTTTGGGGTGTGCGCTTCAGCAGTTGGACGGCCGTTTTTATTCCCGTGTGCGTGAGGGCATCCTGGGAAGACGGTCTATACGGAGTTATAGGCGCAAATAACCAAGCAAGGGAAGAAGAAGAGGAGGAGAGAGTTCCACATGATGCTAAATGATCGCGTGCTTTCTACGTCAAGTGTGGTTTCTATCGAAAAACCCATATTAACGCCGAAGCAGGAGCAGGAAAAGTGGCTTGGCGAAGCGGTGCAGGGGATGCAGGAGAAGGCCTCCGTTATGAAGGTGTATATTCGGCAGTGTAACTTCAAACAGGTCTTACGCAGTGCATCTCAGATGCTCTCGGAGCTCCGAACCTCCTTGTTGGCACCGCAGAATTACTACGAACTGTACGTGAAGGTATTCGACGAGATGCGTCACCTGGAGCAGTACTGCGAAGAGGAGCATCAGCGCGGGCGGTCGCTGGACGAGATGTACGAAGCGGTGCAGCACACGGGAAACATTGTTCCACGTCTGTATCTTCTTATCACGGTTGGGTCGGTATTCATCAAGTCCGGCGAGCAGCCCGCCATTGAGATTCTACGCGATCTGGTCGAGATGTGCAAAGGCGTGCAGCACCCGACGCGTGGTCTCTTCCTGCGTCATTTCCTATTGACAATGATGAAGAACAAACTGCCTGGCGATAGTAACCGGGTCATTTCTGGCACTGTGGAAGTAGATGGCGGCACCGTCGATGACACGGCAGAGCTCATCCTGCAGAACTTCAAGGAGATGAACTGGTTGTGGATTCGCATGGAAGGCAAGCGCCCTTTGTCTTTCACCGATTCGCATTCTTCGACGCAACGGAAGCACAGGGACCGCAAGGAGCTGTGTGTTCTTGTTGGGATGAACATTGTGCGGATCTCTCAGCTAGAGGGAGTGGAGCGGAAGTTGTACAAGAGCACTATCCTTCCCCGCCTTCTCGACATTCTCATCAGGTATCGGGAGCCGTTGGCTCAGCAGTACCTGCTGGATGTGATTGTGCAGGTGTTCCCAGACGAATTTCATCTCTTTACGCTGGATGAGCTGCTGGGTGCGCTTAGGAACGTCTCCTCCACCGTGGACACTTGTGTCATTCTGGAGTCGCTGATGGAACGACTCGGGAACTATGCCGCCTCACTCCGTGACGGTGTCACGGAGGCAGGGAGCCGCAAAGAGGAGAAACTGCTGCACAAAATGTTTGAAACCTTCAAGGAGCACCTCGATGCGATGCCTTCGTTCCTGGGCGAAAAGGATACGAACGGTGGAAGTATTGGCCAGAGCAACAATAACAACAAGAGTCAGAATGACAGTTCCTTCACGGTATTGTCATATGTCAAGTCCATGTTTTCTCTTGTCAGGCTGTCTCTCAAATTAGACCCAGTTGCTGCGCCAGTACATATCGGCATTGTTCTACGAAGTCTTGTGGAGCGGTTGTCCTCCCTGCCACATGACTCGGTGACTAATGTAGTGGAGTGCATGCTCATTCATGTTATTGAAACGCTGAAAGACCCCAATGTTGTGCTTTGCCTCGATGGCATTGATACTCTGACACAAAAATTGCCATTCTCCTCGCGCCATGCGGTGGCCATCGCGTTGTGTAGAATGAGTGTAGAGTCTACGTCATTATACCGCATCGCCACACTCGAGGCGGGGTCTCAACTCTTTGAACTTATCATGCCGTTTCTGCGGGATGAACCGGATGCACTAATGCGCCGCAATGAGATGTCGAGCTCAGTGGATTTTGTAGGGGAGCAGCACCTGGTGTGTCGTGTATTGCACTTGCTGCAGTGTGACGATGTGGTGACGCAGATGAAGATGCTGAATGGCGTGCGGAAGCAACTGGCACAGGGGGGGCTCAAGCGCATCATCCTGACGTTTCCAACGGTCGCGTCACTCTACGTGAGCCTCGTGCATCGCATCCACAAGGAAGCGGCAGTAGCAGCCGAAGCCGATGCGGGTGTGGCAGAAGAAGAAAAAAATGCTGCAGCGGCGTTGTGTGCGAAAGCACTACACTTTGTTCACTCTGGTAACGGGAAAGGTATACTAGAGATACTTGCAAGTGAGGTGCCGTTGCAGGCATTTCATTTGTACCTCCTCAGCGCCAACGCCGCCGATATGTGTGGTCTCACCGATGTGACTTATGAGCACTATGTGTGTGCCTTCCAACTCTACGAGGAAAATGCCGTCAGCACGCAAGAACAGATCGAAATGGTATGTTGTGTCATCTCATCTCTGCGCAACCTGCGCAATATGCCAGAGGAGAACTACGAGCTGCTTGCAACGAAGGTCTGTCAGTACAGCTCAAAGCTGGTGCGCAAGAGTGATCAGAGTCACGTTGTTTCCCTGTGCGCCAGCCTCTTCTGGAAGACCCGCATCTCTACCGAGAACCACCATCGCGTACAGGAATGCATTCAGCGCGCGCTGAAAATCGCTGATCACGTGCAGGCAGTGCAACAACTCCCACTCTTTGTGGAGCTACTCAATCAGGTGCTTCACTATTATGCGGGAAAGGCACCCGGCGTGACAGCGAAGTACATCTCAGCCCTTGTCGACCTCGTGCAGGAGGCGACAAGCAAGCAGGAACAGCAGGAGAAGCAGGAGAAGCAGGAGGAAGAAGAGGATGAGGAGGAAGGTAGCTCCGGTGTCACATTTAGTGGTGGTAAGAATGAGGTGTACGATGCAACGCGCAGATATTACCGTAACACGGCGCGCTATATCCGCTCACGGCAACAAGTGGATGAGCGCTGGAAAGAAATTGAAATATAGCACTAGCGGTCGCGATGATAGTTGTGGTGGTTTCTTCTATTGTTGCTGCTGCGGGAAAACGAGGAGGGGGCGATAAATACCGGCACTGTGAGGAAGCAACGCCACGGTTGATGTGAATGCCTAAAGGAGCGAGCGAGAGAGAGAGAGAGAGAGAGACGTAGAGGAGGGGAGGTGCAATTGGATGAAGCAACAACAACAACAACAAAGAGAAGTTTGTGGTGGATAAACCAACCCGAAAAAGGGAAATGGGGGAGGGGTGGTGTTTGAGGGGCGGTGGAGTTCAATAAAGGGCAAAAACAACAAGAAAGAAAAAAAAAAAAAAGAAATAGAAATTTACCGAGGGGTAAAGCGGAGGAAGTGATAGGGGTGGGAATTTAGGTAACGTTTGGTTTTGCTGATAGGTTGCGTGTATTCTCCCCTAGTGTGGTGTGCAGGGGGGGGGTGCATGTGCCGCCACACTTCACGTGTTTTTGTTTTATTTTTTTTTTATCGATTGCGTGTTTGGTCTCCGCTCTTCCTGATGAGGCCCCGTGTTGTTGCTACCGCTGTTTCGTTGTTGTTCTTTGGTCCTTTTTTTTTTTCCACTGTGTGAGCTTCTCTATTTCCCCAGTACCATTTTGCTGCAGCTGTGGTTTCTCTCCTTCATCTTTCCTCCACCCAGTGAGAGGTGTCACTGCGGCGTATCCATACAACGAATGGAAAGCATTCAGAATGATTTGGACCTCATCCGCGTGGCCCTAACCAGCTCGCTTTCTTACAGAAACATGTGCACATCTTCTGCGGCAAATTATATTCATGAAGAGGCGGCAGAACACCACGAAGGTGGTGAAAACGATGACAGAGTCGGCCAGGGATGTCAACAGCAACATAGAGAGGCAGTTTCACTGATTGTTCATGATGCTGCTGATAAAAGGAATAATAATGGTGATGATACCACTATCACTACTGCAGATCGCGACACATTGGAGTTAGTGAAGCTGCGCGAACAGGTAGCGGCACTTTCGGCGGCCGAGTTGGAAAAGGCGCAGCTCGAGGTTGAGCTCGCGTCAAAGAAGGCCGCACTTCGACAGTCTGTTCAGGCACAGCATGCGCTCTCGCAGCATGATAGTGAGCTACAGGAGCAACTGCAACAGGCCACGTGCGCGTTGCAGCAGAAGACGGAGGAGCTGAGCATGTGGCGCGAGCGGCATCGACGTCTGCAGCGTGAGGCTGATATGCTTCAGCAAGAGCTGGACACGCTCGCAGCGCAGTGTGACCGTCTTGAAACTGCAGTGAGCGAACTCCGCGAGGTAGCTCAGCGGGCCTGTTCCGAGAATGACAAGTTGCGTGGTGATCTTCATGAGTTAGGGGTGGAGTCTGCAGCGCTGCGTGGTGTGCGGATGGAATACAACGCTGCCATTGCGCGAGAGGTTGCACTGCGTGAGGAACTGGATGCACTGCTTCAGACGACTGCCGAATCACAGGCGTACTTTTCCGCTGCCAAGGCAGAAGTGGAGATGAGGCGCTGCTATTGGGCCGCTGTGCAAGAAGAGCATGAGGCCCTGCGGGATGCCCTCGCCACCGCGCAGGAAACGTTGCGCATGTGGGAGGCACGTTTTCTCTCAGAGTGTGGGGCCCCACCACCATCGCTACCTCTGGCTGAAATGCAGCCGCACGAGGCAAATCTGCCTGTTGCTGATGTCCCTAGTGCTGAAGAAAGAAGCAACGGGAACGAGGCGGGAAGCGATGATGAGTCCAGGTTTGCTGCGCTGGAAGCAAAGATTGTGGATCTTGCACTCCATCTGCGCGAACAACGTGCGGTGGCCGAATCGGCAGGCGAGTGTTACGCGACGCTCGCTGCAGCGGTGGGGCAGGAGGGGCGTGAGCTTCTTGACGCACGTCGAACACTCGTGATGCATCGGCCAGAGTGGGTCAATCTCACCGAGGTGAACGAGAAGCTGCAGGCGGCCCTCTTGGCTCGTGAAAGTCATGTGGAGGCGCTGCAGGAGCTTCTTGTCTCGCTGTTGGACGAACTGACAGAGCAGTCACTGCATTGCTACGAGCTGGAGACACAGTTGACGCTCATGGCCTCGCGGAGTGCTACACCGAATGCCGCTTTTCGTGGCACCGCGCCGCGTCGCTCAACTGCTTTGCAACTCCTGCAGAAGCAGCAGCGGCAGCAGTATGGTATTGGTGCAGGGAAGTAGCTGCGATTTCACTTGCCTTCCCACACACCCTGTTTGCTCTTCCTGTTTCTGTTGCCGTCTGTACCGGCAACCAAACTCTTCCCAGCCCGTTCCGTGCATATCGTGTTGGAACTTTCAAAGTCCACACAACCCTGAACTCTCAGGGTTCTCTTCACATGAATTATTTATATACCCGTGCGCTTCGTGAGCTCCAGGGTGTCGATCCCCTCCCTGCTTCTCTGCTCTTGTGTGTGTGTGTGTGTGTGCATTTCGTTATTATTATTATTATTATTTCGTTTCTCCCCCTCCCTCTCCTTTTTTTTTGTTGTTGTTGTTGCTGTCGGTGGCGCGCATCGCCGTGTGGTCCTATTGCACCGCCAACATCTCAGCTCCTACCTCTCAGTCCCACTGTCGCTCTTGTGTCGTCGTTCCGCACTGGGCGGAGACATTTTGCAGAAGATAATGGCAGTAACAATGACAGCTGTTTTGTTGTGCGCTGTCTCCCTCAGCTGCATTTATTGATGTTGACTGATGTCATTTTTTTTTTTTCTCTACCCTCACTGTTGGCATGTACACACGTGTGCGCGGGCATACGGTTGTGTATATACATATGTGCACCTGGTGGTCGGACAAGAGAAGCTGCAGTGTGAAGGTATTTAGTAAAGCTGACAATAACAATAATAATGGTGAAGGAAACTGAGTACTACGAGCTCCTCGCATTGTCTGTCGATGCGTCTGAAAACGATATCAAGCGGGCGTATCGTCGTCTGGCGCTCAAGTACCACCCGGACAAAAATCCTGGTGATCAGGAGGCGGCGGAGATGTTCAAGCAGATCAGTCACGCCTATGAGGTGCTCAGTGACGCGGAAAAGAGACGCACGTACGACCAGTATGGAAAGTCTGGACTCGATGGCAGTGGTGGTGGTGACAATTTTGACCCATCCGACATATTCTCTATGTTCTTTGGCGGGGGGAGACGTCCACGCGGCGAACGGAAGCCGAAGGATCTCGTGCATGAGCTGAGGGTCGCACTAGAAGACATGTACAATGGAAAGGTCAAAAAGGTCTCCGTCACGCGCGACCGACTCTGCAGCACCTGTGAGGGTGCTGGCATCAAGCCAGGGGCGAAACGTCAGGCATGCAGCGCATGCCATGGTCAAGGCGTACAGATTCTTCTTCAGCAGCTGTTTCCTGGAATGCATCAGCGCATGCAGGTGACGTGTCAGGTGTGCGGTGGCGATGGCTCAGCAGTTCGTGAAGTGGACATGTGCTCGAGATGTCACGGTAATCGTATAGTAAAGGACCAGAAGGTGCTTGAAGTTCATATTGAGAAGGGTATGAAGCATGAGGATGTCTTGCGCTTCGACGGAGAGGGTGACGAGATTCCTGGTGTGCGGCTCAAGGGTGATGTACTTATCATACTGGGGCAGAAGCCACATGACGTGTTCCGCCGTGTTGGGAATCACCTTATCATGAATTACTCCATCAATCTGCAGGAGGCGCTTTGTGGCTTTGAGCTTCCAGTGCAACATCTGGACCGGCGCATGTTGCTCATAAAGGTCCCGAGGGGGCAGGTGATTGACCCCGAGGCAGGGTGGGTGGTGCACCGCGAGGGGATGCCATTGCCGAATACAGGCGGCTGCGAGCGTGGAAATCTCATCATTCATTTTGCTGTGGAGTATCCAAAACAACTGAGCTCTCGTCAGCTGCAGGACATTGCGGCCGCGCTCTATGCTCCTAGTGAATTACCACGCGTAAGCGGAAAGAAAGTGGTGTTGCGTGACGAAAACCACCGACGGGGCACAAGGGCCGGGGGGAAGCGCACAGCAGCGGCGCAGCGGAACCGACACGCGCAAATGTCTCGGGTGTTAGACGAGGACGAATACATGACATCTGGCGGCTACTCTAATGGAATGCAGACGATGCAGTGCTCGCAGCAGTAAGCGGGGGGCGGGGAGGTGAGGGAACGCAAATGTCCAGAACACAAAATGCAAACGGAAAAAGAAAAGGAGCAGGAACCCGAAACGGGAACAGCGAGGGGGGGGGGAACCAAAAGCCGAAGGCAAGTTCACTCAAAGTACATATGCTAAAGTAAAGATAAGGTTGAAAAAAAAAGGAAAAAAGAACAGAAGAAAGGAAAATATATATGCTGTGCGAAAGGTGTGAAGTGCAAGGGGCAGAATAGGAGAAAGAATGTACGCATATACATATATATATATATATATATATATATATATATATATATAGAGAGAGAGAGAGAGGGGGAGAGATGGTCAGAGTCACCCTTTGCTCACCTGCCTCGCCGTGTAATTAATTCCCTGCTTTATTTTCGAGACTCACTCATCCCTACGCCTATTTATTTCTATTTTTCTTTTTTTAAAAAAAGGAGAAATAAAAATAAAAAACAGCCCAGTGTGCCTCGTGAATTGCGCACTCTTGTTTCTCACACCATCACATCTTTTTTTTTTCTCTCTCTCTCTCGCTGTGCGTCTCGGCATATTGTTGCGGAGCCGTGCTGGTGGCATCATCATCTCTTCCTCACTGCTTTTGACTCTCCGCTGCCCACACCCTCGCGTCGCAAGGAAGGAAGGCAGGCAGGTTGTATTTGCACACGCTTAGTTTTTGCCGTTTTTATTATTACTATTTTATTATTTTCTTCTTGGTGGAGGGGGGAAGGGAAAAGGGTAGAAGATTCATTTCTACCCTTCCTTTCTATTGTTCTGTTAACTGTTTTTTTTTTTTTTAGCTTGTTTGTTTGTTTTTTTCGTGTCTGTCTACTGGCGCTCAATATGCTCACAAGGCAGACGCTGTGGAAGCCCGTTACCACGTGCATGCCAGATTTTATGAGAAACTTTGATGTATTTGCCCAGAAGTCCCCGCACAGCAAATTGATGACTGATACCATCAACTACAAGGCAGGCGACACCATGGTGCTCACGAAGCCTGACGCAAAGGGGCACAAGAGGGTGTTTGCGATGGCATTCCCCTTCACTGTCACTTCCTCCGTCTGTGGTATGGAGGGACCCGGCGCTCACGTGATGCCTGTCGGTGCACTCACATCGCTCGTAGACACAACCACCTCCCTGCACGTCATGCTGGGCCTCCTGCCATCGCTGCACACGCACGTTTCTATCAGCATTCAGGCAAATTGCCTGCATCCTATTTTTGTAGGTACAAAAGTTGTGTTGATCAGCCGCATGGACAAACTTGGGAAACGAATTGCGTATACCTCGGCAGAGCTTTTGCGCGACAGCATCGATGACGTCTTTCTCTCAGATGAAGCACTGGCTAGAGAAGAGGGATCCGCAGCAACTGTCGAGGCACTCGAGCGTCTCCTCCGGCGCTACACGGTGCTGGCGAATGGAAAGCATGTAAAGTGCATATTGCCACTTAAGTGATAAAGTGTGGATCTTGTGTTGTGCTCTCTTCCTTCCTCAATCATACCCGTCTCGCCTTCGGACTCTCCTCAGCTTCCCTCTCTCTCTCTCTCTGTTCCGTGAGGCCTCTGTGCGCCTCATTGCAGGTTTCTTTTTCCTTTTCTTTTTTCACCACCGCCACCACCCGCATTAGGCGCACTTGTCGTCGTCCCACATTCCATCCAACTATCCATTCTCTCCTCCTCCTCCTTTGCGCCCCCTGCTGCAGCGGCACGGGCAATGAAGAAGGCGGTGACGAAAAAAACAGAAGTCAGGGGTCACAAGTCGAAGGGACCCGTCTTGAAAAATCTCTCGTCCGATGATCTCCTAGGGAGCACGCTGGCTGAACTTGAAGCCATAATCACCGAGGCGCAGAAGCAGGCGAGGGATGGTGATACACATTCGAGGATTGTGAAAGGGAAACGACAACATGGCAGTGGTGGGGTTTTTTCCGCCATGGCAGAACCACACCTTCATGCGCTGCAGGAGCTTGTTGTTGCACACGGTGTGCAGCTCATGCCTTCGCTCGATGCGATTGTGCGACTGGTGTTGCTGGGTGTGTCTTCCCTCGCGGTTACTAGCAACACCTTTTGGGAGTTGGCAGCGCTTCTAGGTGTTCAGTTTAAAGCAGGGGCTGTGCGCATTCTGGATGAGCTGATGGAGTTGCTCTTGAAAGAAAAATCCCCATTTTTGCTTGCTGCGCCATGCGTTGTTGGGTCTGTGGCAACCGCAGGGGAGAGCGCTGGGGACACGGAGGAAAATGCAGCAGCAGAGGATGTGTCGAATGTGGCGCGAAACTTGCGCGCCTTTGAGGATCTCTTGTTTTCGGTAGGCCCGTTTCTGAGTACATCAACGATACAGCGGGCGGCTCTGCGTTTCGCGCAGGAGGTGGTGCTAGGTGGCATACTTGATGTGCCAACTTTGCAGGCCGTAGCGGATAGCGGTTTTCATCAACAGCAGCAAGCTTCTTCCCCCGTCAAGTTTTCCGTTGCAGTGGAGCTGCAGCCCATTTGTGTAGAGCTTCTGACGGCGTTCTTGCTTCTATGTCGTCCTCTGCCTGGCATCGTGTCAGCATCTGCCGTGCGAGTGATCAAAGAACTTCCTGCACGGATGATGGGACCTCGGGGTCATTCTCATCGCCAGCATCTCCTCCGTGGCGTCGCGCAGCTCTCCGTGACGCTGACGGCGCTTCGTCACCCGTACGCACTTCCCTTCTATCTGCCGCCGAAGGACATCGTCGAGAAGGTTGTCCGTCGGGTTGAAGAGGAGGACTCAAACGCTGTTGGTGCCGAAGCAGCCCAAATGCCTCCCGCGCTCGAGGCGAATGTAGTGGTAGAAACCAGAAATGATGCTTCCTCCTCCTTCCTTCCATCAGCACCACAATCTTTTCAGCAGCCAATCGCTCGTGGGGCGATGATGCAAGACACTTCTGCAGCCCCAAAGGGCGATGAGAGATATGGTGCGTCTGCGACGCTACGGTGGCAGTGCAACCACCACCAAGAAGGAAAGCAGCAGCAACAACAACAACAAAAAAAACAAGAGTCGATACCGGTGGAGAAGCAAGTCTCAGTTTCGTGCAGCAGAAACAACAGCAATAATGAGGATGAAGATAATTATGATGACATGCCTGAGATTGACATGGAGGATTGAACTAAGGATATAGCTCGAGTGATGTGAGGATTAACGTGTGTACGTAATAATGCGAGAAATACAGGTGCATGTTGGAGTCAGAGCGTGTAATTAGCTGCTTGTTTCATCTGCCGTGCCCGGCGTATCGGTTTGGTGTTTTTATCTGGTGCATTTCTTTTTTTTTTTTTTACGTTATTACACTCACATTTTTCTCCTCTCCCCCTTTATTTTACTATTTTGAGCACACTGGCGCACCTTGTTAGCGCAAGGTAGACCTCTTGTGAACTTAAAGAATTACAACAAAATAAAAATAAAGAAAGACGGAGAGGAGGAGCTTTAGTGAGTGTGTGCGCGGAACGGGTAAAAAGAAGGGGACGAAATGGCTCTTAAGCTTCTGGCGCAGCAGTACTTGCCGATATCACCGCGTCACATAAGTCTGTTGACGACTGACGGATGTGATGGTAATCCCACCGTTGTAATCGCCGTGTCTGCCGCGTTTGATCCTCAGAATCGTGTTTTCTTTCTTGAGTGGGATAACCCCGAAGATGCAGGGAGTTTCCGCCTCTCGCAGGCCTCGGTGCCCGGCAGTCATGTCACGTCGCTCGCCCTTTTCTTGTCCCCCAGCGGAGTGGTACACTGTGTTGTGCAATCGCGTTTCGAGAAAAGTAGCACCGTTTCCGCCACCTCGTATGTGCTTCAGCGTACAGAGAACACCGGTATAGATGATGATGATGATAATGATGATGATGACAACAGCAACAACACGCTGGGCAAGAGGTCAGGAGCGAGGTACAGAAAGCTTCCCAAAACGATGGACGATGATGGTAGAAGCTGGACAGCCTCTATGAGACTCTACAGAGGCGGCGGCGGAAGCGGTAGTGCGAGTGGCCGAGTTGCGGTGGCGTGTGGTGGCGTGCGCGGAGAAATGAACGCTCTGAAGATGCTTTTCCTCAGTGGAACGCGGATCTCCGTGCAGCAGACTGTCGAACTACCAATGTTGTCTACATTCCCAGTGTTGCAGCTGCGTGAGATAGATGGGGATGCATCTTCGGTGCTGGCGCTATGCCATCATGCTGTTCTTGAGCTGGACCCGCGATTGAAGCATCAGGACGCCATCGTGCGTGCGTGGAAGTGGATGTCACATGACCCCCTTACCTCATTTGCTGTGAGGGATAACTTTATCGTGGCTGGGACGGAGGAAGGTACCCTTGTGGTGTGGGATCTGCGTCTATCCGCTGTTCGCGAGAAAAGCAGTCGCGCGGTGGACCACAGTTCCCCCTGCGGTGCCCCCGTGACGGGATTGCACATGCCACACAGCACCAATATGCTGTCGTGCCACGCGGACGGGTCCGTTCTCACATGGGACTGGCGTGGTTCAGGTGGAGATGCATTCCGTTTTGTTCCACAAGCTACCGACGCGCTTCCACCTGTATTCACTGGGACTCCCGGATGCGTATCGCTTGCCGGGGAGGATCACCTTGCAGTGATAGCAGACGAATCTGGAACGCTCAGCATATTCTCCATGGCTTAGCATGAGGGATGAAGAGGGGGGAGGAGAATTTGAGATGATGTGTGGTGTAGCGTAAGAAGACAAGAAGATATCCTGAATGAAGAAAGTGATGTCGCGTGGTTTCGTACCTACTTACGTGTGATGTGTGATGAGAGTTTGAGAAGGGCAGTGATTCGCTCTTTTTAGGCCTGTGATAAGTTTTCTGGCAACAGCTGCCTTTCTGTGGTCACCGCATGTGTCCTTTTGTTCCCCTTTTTCTATTTCTCCTCGGATGTAAATATGGTGGAAAGGCGGAGTTGGTGGAAGCGACAAGACGAGAAACGGCGGAATAAAGGAACGGGAAGTGGTTTTTTCTGTTGTTTTTTTTTTTCCCAAAGGGGAGGGGGGGGGAGGGGAGGAGTGTTGTCTTCTCCTGGTGTTTTGCTTTGCACTTTAGTGTATTTAGATCTGCCCCTCCTGACGTGCGTTGTTCCGTTAATTTGTTCCTATTGGCTGATTCATCTACATTGCTTTCATTCACCCACACATACACGATAATGGAGAGAACTGCGTCACAGTCGGATTCTCCGCTGCCCGCGTGCGCAGACACTCATCACGCTATAGACGGTGAGGACTACGCCATTCTGGGTGGTCTTGTGGGTGGACTTTTTCTGATGCTGCTTTATATTCTCTACTTGCGTCTTGTGGACTGCTACTACCGCTGGAACCACACCCGTCATGAGGTAGATGACGGGGCGTATTCGCCAGGTGCGCATGCGCAGCAAATGGGGCGGTGGTCCGAGCGTCATGTTCGCGAAACACGTCGTGTATCGATGGATGCCACTCGAGATAAAGCGTATTTTTCACCCTTGACTGCGCGTCGTCAGGGAAAGTTCGACACGGATGTCGTTGAGCCTGCTGAGACTCCATGTGGTGCTGATCATCAAGACTCCTCATACGGCGAACGGCGGGCCGCTTTTGTGGAAAGGGAAAGGGGAAATGAAGGGATGCAACAGTTCCATCCTGCTGGATCGCTGCACGATGGTGGCGCATTCTCCCCGCCGCCTAGATGGTGAGACGTGGTCTTTCTGTGTGTGTGTGTGTGTCTGCTGCAGCAACGGCTTGTTGTTGTGACACCTGTGCACATCTCCTTGCTTGCGTTGATGGGAGGGTGTTGCTGTTTTCTGTGGAGGAACGGAGATGTTGTTTTTCACTTTTTGTTTTCATCATTATTCACGGCACTGCAATGCAGTCGCACCGGGTATCAATGCGACGACCTTTTTTATTGTTGCTGTTTCTCTTTTTTTTTTTTTCTTTTTTTTCTTCGTGCGGCATTGCCCTCCCACTCAGCACTTTTACCTGCGTGTTCAGCTCGGGTTACTGGTTTGGGAATTTACGCCGCCTTGAAGTATCACAGTAATAAACGTACAGCATGGAAGGAATCTCGTCGAGTGAAGCATTCGTTACACATATGCCAAGAATGGCATGCAAAGAGAGTGTTTGCACAGAATATTTGGGTGGATCAGGATACGCTGAACAGATGACATATGACTGGTGTGGCCAGCAGCAACATGCCTCAGTGGGCCCATACAATTCATCTGGAGTGATGGCTTGGGGCAGTGAAGTGGGATCGATAGATGGTTTCGCTCCTAGTGCCAATGGAACCGTATTCGTCCCAGGAGTAAGCGGTTATGAAGAATCGAAACAAGTGTATGGTGGGATGATGGCAGCGACGACGGGGGAAGGGGAAGAGGAAGAGGTGAGGGCGAAAGGAGAAGAGGATGTGTATCCAGTCATGTACATCTGCCCAGCAGCAGCGAATGCCGCACGACAGTCAACACGACATTTGCTGCATTGCTTGTTGAATGAGCGGAGCCTGGCGCAACCATCGCCACTTGTCACACCGCAGCAGACCGCCCCTCTCGCCATTACGTGGCACGCGAGCCCATTGCAGCCAGACTCCATCTCGCTGCCGTTTGTGCCATTGCCCCACAAGAAGCGTACACGTGAGATGGCAGAACTTATTGGTTCAGGGCCCAGTGAAGGGGCTGAGGAACGGGCCGTTGGCGTCTTGGCTGGTGCCTGTCGAAGTCTTCAATGCACTGCGGCGAAACTTTGGCGTGTTGACGAGCACGACCAACCGGCTGCGCATAACACAACTGAACGGACATCAGCTGTACAACAAAGTCTTCTGACTACAGGGGAGCGGAAGCGGGAGCGTGAAGAGGAGGCACCCATCGATAGTGCTGCACCCCAACCCCTCAGGCAGCGGCGCCGGGTTTAGTTGTCAAGTGCAGAAAACGTTTTTCCCGCCCACTCAGCTTCTTCCTCCCTTTTTCACTGAACGCCCATAAGAACGGTTCTCTCGGGCTGAGGTGCGTTGACTGGTGTATCCTGTTCCGATTATTTTCGATCTGTGTGTGTGAGTGTTGAAGTTAATTTCTGTCCCTGTTTTTTTTTTTTTCTGGTGTGGCTCGGTGGACTCTTGTTCTTTGCATACCGATAGCAGGGATGTTGGAGATTAACGTTTTTCTTCCATGCCTCCTCACCTGCTTTTTTTCCTTTGCTTCTCCCACGTCTACTGTCCTGCACAGCCAGTTGTTTTGTTTTCGTTTTGTTTTGTTTTGTTTTTGTTTTTTTTTTTTTTGGGGGGGGGGGGAAAGCGAGCTGCATCACGAGTAGAAGTAGTCATATATATATATATATATATATTTTTTTTTGGGGGGGGGAGAGGGTGTTCCCATTTCCGATGGAAAAGCAGTCACCGTTGCAGCAGAGCGATCACATCCTGGAGCAGAACAGGCTCCTTGACCAGCTGCATTCCTCCGTAATGAACACGCGGCACTATGCCGTCTCCATCGGTGATGATCTCCGTGAGCAGGATGGGATGTTAGATAACCTCGGCGTGGGAGTGACGCTTGCAGCAGATGAAAGCCGCCGGCAGAACCAAAACGTTGCTCGTCTCTTGAGAGAAAGTGAGAATAGGGGTTTCTGCACTGTGCTCATTGTGCTTGTAGTGATTATGTTTCTCTTGTTAATCTTATAGCCAGGATGTACGGTGTGTAGGTATCAAAGTGACGTGCTGCGGCACTTATTCTGCGAATCATGTAGTGCATGCATCCCTCCCTTCATGTTCTGCAATCGCGTGCGTGTCCCCTCCTCCATGTTTTGTTTTGTTTTTTGTTTTGTTTTTTTCTTTTCTTTCGGCGTCTTCTTCCGGGGGTGTGGGGAGTGGGGTAGGGGAGGGTTGGCGATACTGCCTGTAGAGAGGTGTACACGCATACGCTACATATCATAAAATAATACAAGAAGAGTTGTTTAGAAGAAAAAAAAAAAGGGGAGAAGTTATAAATTAACACATTAAGGAAAGTCACTCTATACTGTGGGTGCCATTAACCGTATAAACAGCAGCATACATACATACATACATATATATATATATATATATATACATTGTGCGGGTGGGGCAAAGAAGGGAGATGCTGCGACGGTCATTTTTCATGTTGGCGAACTTCACGCCTGTTTTCATGCCGGCTCTCTCGCCATCAATGGAGAGTGGCACTATCGTTGAGTGGAAGAAGAAGGTGGGCGATCTCGTCAAGGAGAACGAGGTGTTCTGCACGGTGCAGACGGACAAAGCGGTGGTGGATTACACCAATACATTTGAGGCTGGATACCTCGCCAAGGTTTTTCGCCAGAATGGGGAGACAGTTACTGTCACGCAGACTATTGCGGTGATGGTTGATGACAAGGAGGATCTTGCGAATGCCGATGAGTTTGTTCCAGAAGGTGAGGCCACTGCTCTTGCACCGCCGGCATCAGCTGAACCACAGCCCACAAATTCATCGGGTTCAAATGGACAACCACCGGATGATGTGAACTTCACGCCTGTTTTCATGCCGGCTCTCTCGCCATCAATGGAGAGTGGCACTATCGTTGAGTGGAAGAAGAAGGTGGGCGATCTCGTCAAGGAGAACGAGGTGTTCTGCACGGTGCAGACGGACAAAGCGGTGGTGGATTACACCAATACATTTGAGGCTGGATACCTCGCCAAGGTTTTTCGCCAGAATGGGGAGACAGTTACTGTCACGCAGACTATTGCGGTGATGGTTGAACACCCCGATGATATACCGAAATTGGCGGACTACAACCCAGACGGCGCTGCACCAAGCAAGGCTAACACACCTGCCACAATTATACCCGCTGCCGCCCCTGCCTCCTCCTCTTTTTCAGGGCTGAAGCGCTACGGCAGCTCACTGGAAAAGGCTATTGCAGCCAGTGGCCCAGGCGTAATGCGCATTGCTGCGTGTCTAGAACATGGCACATTGGAGTCTATCACACCCTCTGGTAAGGATGGGCGCTTTTTAAAGAGTGACTTCATAGGGCAACCGGGCTTTAACTACGATGATGCGTCGCCACCGTTGTCCTCTGCAGCTACGTCCTCGACCGTAAGGGGGGCTGTTGGGGGGGCCTCCGCTACTCCTCAGTCGAAGGCGGGAGGAGGGACTGAGCCGGCCACTGCAAGCGTCGTGGTGAAGACCTACCCGGTGGTGAACTTCAAGGCCTCTGACACGGCGGTTCTGCAGCAGCTTCTTCGCACCATGTCGGTGCCGAAGAGGAAGGACGCCAAAGGCAGCAATTAGTTCGAAAAGGAAAGAATCAGTGGGAAACAAAAAAAAAAGAAGAAAAGGAGTAAATGTTGAGAACGAAAAGAAGGGGGGGGGGAGAAGGGAGGTGTGTTTGTTTCTTCTTTTTTTGCTTTGGTCATTTTCCACCTCCTCGCTGCTTCCCCCTATCCCCTCGTCCAGAAACGAAAAAGCAAAACATCTTTTTTTTCTTTTTTCTGAGTGTGTGCATGTGGTGAAGTAAACTAAATAGACAGACCGTGCATTAGCGATTGACGTGTAACGAAGAAAAAGGAAAAAAAAAAAAGAGAGAGGGAGAAAGTGAATGCATTATTCCCGTGACAAATTCCATCTGTATATATATATATATTTCCATGTTTCTTTCTTTGTGTGTGTATGCAGATGTATATGCATCAATGTATTGTGCTCAAGCAGCCAATAATGAAACATATCCTCTTCCGCACCACCCCCTTACATTCCCTTCTTTTCACCCGTTTTTCGTGCTTTATATACCTGTATACATATACGTATATATATATATATATATATATATATATGTGTGTGTGTGTGGAAATCTCTTTCCTCCTCCTTTTGTTTGTTTTTTCAGATCCCATGGGAGTTGCCCACCTGTTTTTGTCGCTTTGGGAAGACTTATTTTTTTCTTCTTCAGAGGTGTGGCACGCCTGAAGGCGCATCGGGGGGGGGGGGGGTGGATGAGATGAGCACAGATGAAGGAGTGGGAGTGAGGATGCAAGAAGACAATACGTAAAACGGGGGAGGAAGTCTACGTTGTTTGTGTCTGCCACACACACGCACGTACGTACTTTACTCGCACACGCACATATTCTCTTTCTCTGTCTGTTGTGGCGATATCATAATGATCGCAACTGGAGGGGCACAGCACACAACTGCATCATCTGGTTTCTATGTCACTTCCCTCTTCGACTGCTCTTTCACCGTTCATCGGGTTTGCTCTTTTTTTTGTTGTTGTCTTCTTTGGTTTGCGTGTGCGTGTCTTTTTTTTTTTATTTTTTTATTTTTTTTGTTTCTTTTGGTGGTTGCACGCCCATCAAGTGACGCAGAGAAACAAGTTGTCTGATTTTTTTCTTGTTGGAGGAGAGAAGATAATGAAGCTGTCCACAGAGTTGCAGCAGAAACTGCAGAAGCAAGTGGAGTTTTACTTCAGTGACGTCAACATCGGAAAGGATGTCTTCTTGAAGACCGCAATGGCTGAGAGCCCAGAGGGCTTCGTCCCTCTGACGACGCTTCTGAAGTGCAATCGTGTGAACGCCATCACAACCGACGTCGAACAGCTCTCTGCGGCGCTTCAGCCAAGCGAGAAGTTGGTGCTGAGTGGAAATGGGCAAATGGTGCGGCGCAAGGACCCATTGCCAGAATCGATTCAGACCGATGACAGAACGGTGTACGTCAAGCCACTGCCTCCCACCGCAACACTGGAGCAGCTCACGGATTTCTTTAATCAACACGGGAATGTGGAAGCTGTCTGGCGTCGATACTTCCCCAGAAAGAAAGACGAGGCGCCTGAATCTCGCACGAAGCCCTCAGCCTTTGTAGTATTCAGTTCAAAGGAAGAAGCGGAAGCGTTTATGAGTGCCCCGCCGAAGTATGATGATGTGCAACTCGTGGCTGAAATGAAGCTGGTGTATCTTGAACGGAAGAGCAAGGAGAAGAAGCGGCAGGATAAGCCGTTCACCTCCGGCATGCCGACAGCAACGAGGAAGACTCCCTCGATGCCGCTGGACAGCAGCTACCGCGTCACTGGATGCGGCGCGATCGAAAACTTCTCTAGCGTGAAGGAGATGTGGCCGTCGGGGGAGCAAAGTGGGGTGCGCTACGTGTCTATTCTGGACAAGGAATCGGCACTGCTTGTTTTCCAGGACGCTGCAACCGGAGAGAAGATGGTAGCGGATCTGAAGAGCCGCGGCACGACTCTCAACGGCAACCAACCGGAGGTAGTGAAGGTTGAGGGGGAGCAGGAGAAGGCGATGCTGGCTCAAGTAGAGTCAGAGATTTCTGAGCGTGCAAAGAAGAACATGAATGGACGCGGGGGTGGACGCGGGGGTGGGCGTGGAAACCGCGCGACGAAGCGCTCACGTGATTAGGCCTTCTGCTCGCAGACTGTCTCGTTTCGCATGTGCTTCTGCCTTCTTCCATTTTTCTGCTGGTTTGTCTCATGTAAGAGAACGTGCGCTGATGTGGGGGAGTGCGAAACCGACGCGGACTGAAGCCGGTGGAGCAGCAGCAGGTGGTGGTGAAGCGTGAGGTCCCGCCTGGGCGCGTTGGGACGAAAGCGGTGTGACAAAAAAAAAAAAAGAGGGGGGGGGGCCGGGGGGAAACCAGATGCGCACAAACCGCGAGGCAAAATAACGAAAAACCAAAAAAAAAATTTTTTTTTTTATTAATAATAATATTAATAATGAAGTAAAAAAAAAAAATAAAGGAAACAAACAGAATAATGTTTTTTTTTTATATTCTTCTTCTTCTCCCACTTGTTTGTTTGTCTGAAAGGAGAGATGGACGGAGACGGTGAAAGCACGCGGATCCATTGCTGGGTCGGGGAGAAGAGAAGAGAAGAAAGCAGCACGGTGACGCTTGGGGAGATGTACCCCTTCCACTTGTCTCTCTCGTTCTTCTGCTGCTCATGGCTGTGGTATTATCGTTCGTATTGCTACGCCGGCTCGATGTACATCTGGTCGCACCGGGAAGCAAACAAAACGAGAAGCATTTAAACAAGTGTGTAATTTTATAAATGAATGAATATATATATATATATATATAATGTATGTGTATGTATATACATGTGTGTGAGTGTGTGGTTTTTCTTTTCTTCTGTTCATTTTTCTTTTGCTTTTTTTTTCTTTTTTGGTGCCTCAACCTCAAGGGTCTTTGGAGCAACACGTCATGGAAAAGTCTTGCGAGGTGGCCGAAGAGTCTCCAGTGAATTACATGGATGTCAAAATCCATGGCATTTATAACGTCCCCCCCGCCTGGTGGACCGATGGGCGGCCACCCGCTTTTCCCGAGCACCCATTTCGGTATGAAGTGAGTTTCGCCATCGACGAAGAGAACACGTACACCTTCACACATGGCTCCCTGCTGCAGGTACTGCCACAGTATGAGAAATATATTGAAAACGCCGCCCCTCCCCCCCTCCCCTCAGCGTTAGAAACGATGCTGCAGAACATTCGTGAGATCCCTGAGAGTCCCACGTTGCCCACCGACATGTCCTTCAAAGGGACAGGGTTCAATTCAAAAAAGACAACAGACGACGTACCAATGGTAGAAGCAAGAATTATGTGGGTATTGACACCAGAAGCCGATGCAGTGGTCCAAAATACAGAGGAGCAAAGCGCGAAGCGACGCAAGAAGATGCTCGCCGCATCATCCACGGATGATGTGCCACCGCCAGTAGTGCCTACAGAAGATGATGTGGCGCCATGTGTGATTCGAGTGCCACTTTATGATCGACATGTTGCGGCACTTGAGTCCAAGATGATTTCTGGGGAGCCGTTGGAGTTACAGTTTTCTCGTGTGCTGAAAGATGGTGTCCCGCAAGATTGGGAGGACACGCAGGAATGTTACTTTCGTGCCGTTATACCTGTGAGTTTGTCATCACTAACCGATCCTGGGTCACTTCAGCTGACGGATATGGTGCCACTTGTGCCAGTGAAACCACCCACCCGCTCAGAGGAAAAAGGCAGGAAGAAAAGCACGAAGCGTCCCAAGTTGAATGTTCCAGGAATCCTCGTAGATGAGATTTCTACTGAAGCCGAACACCCCTACTTGAAGTGTGGCACCGAAGCGAAGGTATCTTTACAACTTGAGAAATCACTTGCACGGTTAGCTAGCGATCGTGTGCGCCCCTTATTGACACCCAGTAACCTCATCCCTACACGTTCTCCGCCAGCAAAGGAATACCGAGACAGCACATGGCATTTTACAGGTGTTGTGGAGGGGATTGCAGAAAAAATAATGCAAAACTACAAGGCTTCCAAAGTGGAAAACGAGGGTAAAACGAAGGAGCAGTTTTTTTCGACCTTTCAGACAACAGGTCAATTGGCGGCATACAAGGAGGAGTTGACACCACTGGTGATAAAAATAGTGCAGGAGAAGTTTTTACGCGATCCGGGTGCATCTCAAAAGGAGATCAATCAATTTACAAATGAATTGTATGTGTATCTTCTTGATTGTATTCATACCACTTTGCGTCGTATGATGGGGGGTTTTCAAAAAAAAAATGGGAAAGGTAACAGCTCTGAAGTGTCATTACTGGGGATTCAGCAGTCATCATCACCCAGTGTGTCTAGCTTCATGTGGTTGGAACGGGCGGAGGAAGCTGAAGCACTTCACGAATACGAACAGGCAGCAAGCTGTCACCAGGCACGCATCTCTGGTTGCGCATCTCCTGAGGATTTCCCTGATTTGTGGGCAGATGCAGGTGCCTTCTTTGTGCGTGTTGGTGATGGGGCGCGAGCGGAGCAGTGCTACCGCGAGGCCATTGCCTACAACCCATTGCATTTACCTTCCCTTCTTGGGTATGGTGATCTTCTTCTTTCGTATCATCGACTTGAAGAGGCTGCCGTCTTTCTGCACGCTGCGGTAGACGTCGACCCGGTTCCCCTCACCTGGGGTCACATCGTCTTGCTCTGTGACTTGCATGTGTTGTCGTTGGAACAGGGACCGGAGTACGAGTCAAAACGTGTGCGTTGGGAGCGAGAGGGAGTGCTGGCGATGAGGGAAGCATTGAATGTCACTGAGGAGGTGGACTTCAACGATGTGACTATTGAGGTCAGCGAGTATCTTCTGGGGCTACACCACCCCGATTTGGCGAATGTCACCCTTTCCAGATGTCTCCCTGGGGGAAAAACGGAGCTACTCTATGCGCAAATGTTCACATTATGTGAACAATATGAAAACGCACTTGAAGTGATGAACAATGAGGAGTTGCAAGCGTACCAGGATGAGGTAGCCATTCTGCGTGGAAAGTGCAATGCGGCCCTTGGACGAAGTGAAGAGGCGATTCGTCTATACAAAAAGGTCCTTTGTTGTGAGAAGGCAACACCACAACGGTCCTTCGGTCAGAGTTACATTCACCTCGGTAATCTGCTTATTTCTGCAGGCCGCTACAACGATGCACTTGGTGTCTTCACGCTTGGCATTCAAGCCTGGCCGTGTAGCCTGATGTGGCTTGGAGCTGGAATCACATACTACCGCCTGCGCAAGATGGATGCAGCTGAGGAGTGTCTGAGTGAATCCAACACGCTCAACAATATCAACCCTCGAACTTGGGCCTATCTTGCCCTGGTGTGCCTGCACAAGGGGCATGTAGAGGTGGAGTTACTGCTGCAACAGTCTATTTCACAGGGGCTTTCTGATCCCGCGCTTCTCGCCGAGCTTGGTCGCGACCTCGTGCGTGCAGGACGCTCGAAATTGGGTGAAGTATGTCTGCAGAAGGCAATCACGTTGGAGCGAGAGGCTGGTCGAGCGGGGTCTGAAGTGTTCTGCACATCCATGTACTATTTGGCCAATGCACTTGAAGGAAGCCGGCGGCTAGAAGCAAAGGAGTTGTTCACGCAGGTGGTACAACTCAGTACAAATGAGGTCCTGCGAGGAAAGGCGGAAGAGCAATTGCGTCTCCTCTCAAACTAAGGCCAAGCAAACAAAAAATGCGTTGGGTCCGGCACATGTACCGTGTTTATGTATTTAGGCGAAGAACAATGAATGTTGTCTGTGATTGTTGTGAGTGGTGGTGTCTGATGAAGCTCTTCACCGTGACGGCTTGATTGGCGGCCACGTCCGCAGACACGCAGACGAGCATATATATATATATATATATATATATATATATATATATATATATACTATATTATTTCTTTTCATCTGTTTTTTTTTTCTGACCCCCTTGACGTGGTACTGTTGTTGTTTATTCTGCTTCCTCCCTCTACCCACCCTTCCACGCTTGTCGCTAGTGTTTTATTTCATTTATTCCACTTTTTTTTTTTTTCTTCTTCTTTTTTTTTTCTTCTTTTTTTGTGTTGCTGTTCTGTTGAATGTTGTGGCGTAGAGGTGCGTCTCGTTTTACTTTGCCCTTTATTTCCGTTTAGAGGCCCGACAGTCGTTGTATCTTCTGCCCCAGGCGTTACGCTTTTCCTCCTTTTTTAGTTAAACCCCCCTTGCGTGTAGTTTGTATATATATATATATATATATATATACAAACTACACGTTTTACCCCACACATACGCACACATCAGTTAGGTAGGGAGTAGGTGTAGTGGGGAAGGGGAAGCGGTATTACTGTGAGTAGTATCGGTTAGGTAGATAGTACTGCGTGCGGCGTGGATCGAGGAGAGGCGGAGCAGTAGTGCAACCAGGACCGGAAAAAAATTTAAAAAAAGGAAAAAAAAAAAAAAAAGGGTGCAAAGACGAGAAGTAAAAAGGCTAAAAAAAAAAAGGGAAAATATCCTCCTGTTTTTTTTTTTTTTCGTTCTTTTTTGTATTTTTTTTTTTTTTTCTGATTGTTCTCTTCCTGTAGAGGCCGCTGTCATTTCTCCTCACTCTGAACTCATCGATCCCTGCTATTTTCGAATTCATTGTGATCATCATATTTTCTATCATCAAACGCTACTGACGTGGGTTATTTTTCACTGTCACGGTTGCCATATTGGGAACCCGCCTTAGTGAAGAGGAAGTGAAGTGGAGTTGAACAACGCACATACATTCATAGGGGAAGAGCTAAGGCAAGTAGTACGTGCATAAGAACGTACAGTTGAAGTGCTAGAATAGTAATAAGAGGAAAAGAAAGAAAAGAAAAAAGAAAAACAAAAGGGTGGTGGTGGTGAGAAGGAGGAGTGTGTGGTGGCCATTCCCCGCATATACACACATACAGTAAAACGCAGGCTGGTGTAATCAGATCCATCACGCGTTCGGCTACATTTGGTCCTGTACGGCATACGAGTTAAGGTATAAAAAAAAGGCGCTTCTACCAAACTGCGTTTACTTCCCTATTTGCATTTGTTTGATATCTCTCTCTCTCTCTCTCTCTTTTTTTTTTTTTGTTCTCAATTACACAACATTTCTTTATTTTATTTTCTGTTGAAAGTGAGTGAGAAACAAAAGTAAGTCGGGGAGGAAAAGAAAAAAAAAAAAGGGTGTAGTGGTAGTGGTGAAGCGTTTTATTGGAGAACATCTTTTTTTTTTCTTTTTTTTTTTTGTTTTCTCTTTGTTGTTCTGGTGGCGGTAGTGGATTGTGTATAATTGTGGTGGCTGTTTTTTTTTTTGATATTTTTGTTTTTCTCTACCTCCCGTCTTTTTTTTTGTCCCCCTTTTCCGTCGCTGTATTTATTATACTTTCCCTGTATTATATATTTCCTCTGCGTGTGTGTGTATTCTCCCATCCAATTGTGATCACTTGGGCGTACCACGTGAGGGGTACTTCGGTTCAGCCAGTTCGTTTGTGTGTTTCAGTGTCCAGTGGATCCTCTCCTGTGCTGCAAGCGCAGAGGTGGACAGGTGCGCATAAACGCACTCACGCCAGTTGCATCGGATAGGGTTTTTTTATTTGTTTTACCCTAATGGTGCCATTACTGCAAAGATGTTCCAACGCTTTCCCAGCAGGTACTGTTGTGTCGTATGAGCGGCTTGAAGGTTGTAACGACGGGAGAGGTGGTGGTGACGCGGTGTGGGGTTGGGCAATTGGCTCAATTCAGGAGTACCTACACGATGGGCGTACCTGCGTGATTCGTCCCTGGGACCGTCGTGTATTGGGGGAAGATGACAGACAGGATGCGGTGGACGCCCTCACGACAGAGTTGTACCGTGTGAATAACCAGAGAAAGGCCTTCCAACGTCGTCTCCTTGACGCCGAGAAGCGCGGGAGTGCACGCAATTCCTCCCCGGAGAATATTGTTCCTCACAAGGCGTGGGCGCAGATCGGCGACGGCCCCACGTCTGAGATGGTCGACTGCATGCGTGAGATAAAGAGATATTCTGCCAGGTCAAAGGAGCTCAAAGATGAGCTCCAGCACCTTGTGAAATCTCCTGGTAATAAGGGCTCGGTGGTCATTAGCTTCACTCGCTCTAGTGGTAAAGATGAAATCGTCTTTGTTTCCTCTATCATAAAAGCCGTTTCAGTAGACGCCGGGGTGTTTGAGTGCCCCTTCACGGCGGCGGATGTTGCCTCCATTGAGAAGGAAGCGAGCGTCCTTCGTGCCGATCTACGGCATCAGCTTGGACGCACTAGTGATCAGCTGCAGACTGCATTGGCGGAAGTACATTGTCTTGAGATGTTTAGTGGGGAATTAGAAAAGCGAATGGCATTTTCTGCAGAATTCATTCTCCAGGCGGCACAGTCAAGTTTCACGGAACGGAGACCCTCCCCGTCGCATGGGGCTGAGATTAATGAACTACAACAGCTACGCAATGAAGTGGAAAATATGGCGAAATTTGATTGGAATCAACAGCCCCAGGAGGGGTGGTGTGTCACGACGAAGCACGGTGCTGTTTTCTCCTGGCCAGGTGCTGATGTGCTGCTCGCCAACAGGCCTGAGGAGCTGCTCTCCACCTTTACGACAGAGGTAGCCTACTGCTTGTGTGTCTCACAAGCATCTGTGAGTAACACCTCGTTCTACACAACACCGAAAGGACTCGGGGCCACGTTTGACGTGCGTCACTCCACCAGCGTTACGAAAACTCAGATGGATGCGCGTCTGCAAGCCTATCCATTCCCCTTTCTAGAGCACCTTCACCGCAACGCTACCGCAGAAAAAAGGGGCCTTGATCTCGCTATCGATGCGGTGTGCCGTGCGCTTGGAATAGATGAAGATAAGTACAGTGGCCTGAAGTTCAACGAGTTTATAGAACAACTCTCCTTCATAAACTTCTCCGCCGACAAGATGGCGTATGAAAGCGAAATAGGCGATATGCTTATCCACCTCGATAAAATGCACTGTGAAAATCAATCTCTTCAGCACACAATGGAAAAAGCAGCACTGATGTTCAGGCAACAGATCGCCGAGGCGCAACGGGAGAGTGAGAAAACCAACCAAAAAACGGTCTCCCTCAAAAATGAAATCGAGCGCCTTAATGACGTCATTGCGAAGTTACGTGAACTCGCAGACCGCCTAACCGCTGAACTTAAGACATGGCAAATTCAACACGCAAACATACGTCACATTCGATCACAGCGAAACCTCGAACAACAAAGCGACGGGGACGACCCACTCTACTGCATCACGCTAGAAGAATTCAATGAACAAAAGCAACGTGTATCCACTCTACAAGACGAACTAGAAAAAGAAAAACGAAACGCCGAAGCTATGCAACAACTGTTCAGAGCCAAACAAATAGGCATAAACGATATGATTCGCACACTCCAAAAACAAAATGAGGAATATTCATCTCTAGTGACCCAAAACAACAAAGATATCACAAATCTCAATCAGGCACTCGATACTCAACAAAACGAAAAAAATCAACTCTACCAACAAATAAACCGCAATCAAGACACAATACAAAATCTGAAAAAAGAAACACTACATATCACTGACGAACTTTCCAAAAAGGACAACGAAATCGCAAGATTAAATGACGAGATTCAACACTTAGAAGGAGCAATCAAGAGCAGCAACGACGAAATAATTCAACTGCACCAAGAAAATGAACGCATGGATGACGATGTTGCGAAGAGGGATGACGAGATTGCGCAGCTCAAAGAGGAGGTCGCACGCATGGATGACGATGTTGCGAAGAGGGATGACGAGATTGCGCAGCTCAAGGAGGAGGTCGCACGCATGGACGGCGATGTTGCGAAGAGGGATGACGAGATTGCGCAGCTCAAAGAGGAGGTCGCACGCATGGACGGCGATGTTGCGAAGAGGGATGACGAGATCGCGCAGCTCAAGGAGGAGGTCNAGGATGCGCTTCAGCGCCTGGCGGAGGCAGAGGTGGAGCTTGAGAAGGCGACAGCTGTGGCGCAGATGGAGGAGGGGGAACGTCTTCGTGAAGCTGAGTGCCGTGAATCGGAAAAGCGAAATCTTCTCGATGATCTTGCGAAGAGGGATGACGAGATTGGGCAGCTCAAGGAAAAGGTTGAGGAAAAGGAGGCGGAGTTAGCAAGTCTTTCACGTGAGCTTCTGGAGGTTGAGCGCAAGTTGAGAGATGCGTTGAGTGCTCTTGGCACCGGTGTGTGCGGCGATGACGATGTTGTGCAGATGGTGGAGGGTTTCTTGGAGAGCGTTGATGCGGCGCGTGCTGCGGAGAAGGATGCGCTTCAGCGCCTGGCGGAGGCAGAGGTGGAGCTTGAGAAGGCGACAGCTGTGGCGCAGATGGAGGAGGGGGAACGCAGTTGTGGGGCCTTGTCACTATGTACGGAAGCGGAGGGACTGCTTGTGGAGGTAGCAGCTGTGCGGACTGCCATTTTACGGACGATGAGCATGGTTGGTGTGTGTTGTGAGAGCATTGATGATAATTTGTCCTGGCGTCAGATGCTGTGTGAATTGGAGAATGTTGTGCTAGTTAAGAATGAACAGCTGGGTAGTCTTAATGAGCGTCTGGAGCGTCTTGTGGGGGAACTGGGTGTGAAACGTGTGTCGTTAAATGAGGTTATTGGGCAGCTTGATGAATTTGTGGTGAAGTTGGAGAAGGCAAGGGAAGAGGAAAAGGTTGCTGTTGAGAAACTTGCTATTCGAGACCAAGAGATTTGTGAGCTGCAAGAGGTTCAGAAGAGAGAACATGAGGAGCATGAGCGGGCTCTTGCTCTTCTACAGGAGCAATTGGATTGCCTTTGTAGCCAGCAGTCGAAACAGGCTTCTGTATATGTTGGGGTGAGAGGGGGTACGGGAGAGGTGTCCAAGGCACTTCTGGATGCTGAGGCAGCGTTATCTGAAAAGAATGCAGAGATCGAGGTGTTGCGGGAGCAGGCGTTATCACAGCATGAAGAGGCACAGGCTCTTGTTGACCAACTAGCTGCGGAGCGTGACAGGAAGTGTGAGGAAGTGAGTGACTCTCTTAAAAGGCTGGAGGAGTTTGTGGAGCTTTTGCAGGAGGCGCGTGATTCAGAGGAAGAAGAAATACGGAAGCGCGCTGAAGCTGAGCGTTCACTTCATGAAGCGCAAAGGGAGGTAGAGCGGCTCCTTATGTTGCATGTGGATGGAAACCCAGATGATGAGCTGGAGACACAAGCGCTTCGTGCTGCTTTGGACGAAGCGTACGACTCGCAAGAGCGCGCGGAATTGGAGATCAAAAAACTTAGACTGTGCGTGGATATGTTGATGGGTGCTTTATCGCACAACAAGGATACTTTCACCTCGTCTTCAGGGGTGCTGGAGGAGGTATACACCACGCTAGCAAAAATGGAATAACGGGCAGAGGTGATCGCCAAGTTGAAAGATCTCTCCTTGCTTAATGGAAAAGGGGTTAAGTGAAAACACTGATTTCTAAAGTGGTATTTGGTTTTGTTTTTGTTTTTTGGTTTGTTTGTATGTGTATGTGTGTGTAGAGTTTTACAAGGCTTTTGGATTTTTACAGTAAAATCTAAGACTCTATATTGTCTCACTTGTTCATGCGCGCACTCACTCTCTTTTTTGTGGGGTATCTCATCGGCATCTCTGTTTGTTTCCTGGTTTTCATTTCCTGCATCACACCCATGAAAACAACTAGTCTGCAGTGCCAAAGGGAAGGAGAATACCTTCTACCAGTAAACCCATCACCTGTCATGCCCTCTGGACCAATCACTCTTTTTCAAGGGAGATTCAAGCTGAATCGTCTCCTAGGAAAGGGTGGTTTTGGCGAGGTGTATGCAGGTGTACAGGTTTCTACTGGAGAAGTTGTGGCAATAAAACTCGAAAAGAACAATGGCCGCTGTTTCCTTTTTCATGAAGCGCGTGTGATGCAGGATATTCAAAACTCAAAGCCAGATCGTAATGCCCCTGGAATTCCGGAACTCAAATATTTCGGTCAAGAAGGGGATTTCAGAGTCCTCATCATGTCGATCCATGGACCGTCGCTGGAGAACCTTCACGCGAATCTTGGGCGTTTTTCACTCAAAACGACAGTGATGCTCGCGAGTGAGATGTTATCACGCTTGGAGCTTATTCACTCTGTCGGGTATGTACATCGTGATTTAAAGCCCGATAACTTTCTCCTTGGAAATGCGAGAAATGCACATAATATTTATCTGATTGATTTGGGCCTTAGTGTCCGATATCGGTCTTCTGATGGGGTGCACCGCGAAATGATGACGGGTAAGAATTTTGTGGGCACTTCGCGGTATGCCTCCTTACGCACTCATCAGGGATTCTCGCAGAGCCGTCGTGACGACTTGGAACAGTTGGCATACATTCTCGTTTTTTTATACCGTGGACGTCTTCCGTGGTCGGGTTTGCAAATAAAAAATCGGGATGAAAAAGAGAAAGCAATTGGTGTATTGAAGCAGAAACTGACAACAGATCAAATATGTTCTAAATGCCCTAGACAGTTTGAGGACCTGCTTGTCTACGCCCGAAAAATGGAGTTCACAGCGACACCACAATATGAGATGTGTCGGGTTCTTATGAACTCCGTCCTGCGCGCTATCGGGCCAGATGTAAAATATGATTATCAGTATGATTGGGTGATTGCAAAAAAAGAAGATCATACCCGAAATGCCGTTCCCGTAAGAGCCGCAGTGGATAATAAAATCAGCGCAAAGAAAGTTGATGAATGCAAGAGAAGCACACCAACATTGGGTCTTGTGAAACCTCGCGGCGTCCTCTCTGGTTTGTTTTCAAGAGCATGTCAGGAAGCAGCGCCTTTGGTTGGGCGGTAATCGCGTGTGTTCGTGTCTTGTGTTTTTCGGTTGTTTTTCCTTTTCCATAAATTTTCTCTTGTTCTTGGGGGTGAGGATGGCTGACCTTTCCCTTCTTTTCGCTCCTCTGCCTCTTAACCACCTTGAAGCTATTTGTTATTGTTGCTCCTTATTTACATTTCCTTCCACCACTTAGGTACAACAATGCGCGCATCAATATGTGTACTGTTCTGTTTGCGCGGGTGTTTTTCCCCTCTTTTTTTTTTCAGTTTTCTCACTCATTTGTGTGTTTGTGTGTGAGACCCGGCCGATTTTCATTTAATTCTCTCGTGTCCCCCCCCCCCTTGTTTTCTATATACTACCAACAAAAAAAACAAACAGGGGTATATACCCCGATTGGGGTTGAGAGAGAACCGGCATGTATATCTTCCATTCAGTATGTATACAGCAGAGGTGCGCTCTATACACCTGGACCACCAGTGCTGTTTAGTTTTGTCCGTTTGCTCGTTAGGCCTGGAAGAGGTGGAACAAGTCCCTTGTCATATGTTTGTCTTCTTTTCCTTCGCCTTTTCTTCCGTCAGGGGCTCTGGGTGCATGATTTTGCACTAACGTCCCCGCCCCATCTCCAGTTTTTTTGTCCAACATAGTGGTCGGTTGGATTTGTTGAAATTTGGGGGAGTTTTTGTTTGTCTCAGATGGACGGGGTTCCGTATGTTGTGGTGCTGGCGCCCGCGACCTTGTTCCCAAACGTTGCCTCTACCCACTGTTCGCCTGTACGCTTTTTTTTTCCACCTTCCTTTTTTGCCTCGAGAAATACCACAGCTGTCTTTGAAAAGAAGTGCGCACCATCCTTGCATGGAGGGATCCGTGACGAATGTGGTGGCACTTGTTTCTTCCAACTGTGGACGAATGGGCTCGATTTCCACCACTTTGTGGAGCCACTGTTTTCCCATTTTGACGGCGGCCGGTGGCAAATTAGCGGCATCTTGCGGACGCAACAGGCCTCCATTCAAACGCGATGAGCGTCTTCGCGCTATCTTCAAACAGAAATAGTATGGAAAAAGAGATGCACCCCGAACACCTGCAGCGTACATCATGCTAGAGACCACGCTCGCCATGCCCTCCACAGATATTGTCTCGAGGGGTGCCGCCTCTCGCAACCGCCGAATGTCATTCTCGCACGCGGAAACCGTCTGCATCTTATGATTGGAGCGTGAGCCGGCGAAGCGGTATTCGGCGGCTCGTGGTTGTTCCCCCCCCCAGGGTTTCCCTGACCTGCCGCATGTTTTCCGCGATCTTTTCGGCCCATTTGTTCGGCATTTTATTGGGCCCACTGATGCGGACATGGTCGTTCCACAAGTGAATGGCCAAACCCCGTGGTGCTGCAAACTCTGGTTTGCCACTTCCGGGACGCCCGCCGGGGCCCTCGTAATGGCGTGGGGCGTTTCAGGGCCGCATTTAAAGCCCACGG
The DNA here is from genome assembly GCA_030849675.1 of Trypanosoma platydactyli. Classification (NCBI taxonomy): domain Eukaryota; phylum Euglenozoa; class Kinetoplastea; order Trypanosomatida; family Trypanosomatidae; genus Trypanosoma; species Trypanosoma platydactyli. Next base: position 733 of record JASANU010000806.1, on the reverse strand, counting down.
GGAGTCGAGTAAACTCAACCAGCCCCCCGATTCCGTTCTAAAAGAGAAAAATGCCTGCACCCATCGGGCAGAGCGACCTGAAAAAAGGATGCCCTAAGGTCAAAAAGTGCCGCGGTCTCGCCATACACCGTGCCAAAGTACTGGGAATCATGACCTGGTGGGACGTTGGTCTCGTGGTTTCTCCGGCCGTTCTTTCCCCACGGCCGTGCGATGAATCGTCTTCTGAAACCCGCCCGCTTCCCTTAAACGAACGCTAAGGTATCACCCAACCTGCCGTTGGGCGACCCGACGCCGCGCAAATAACGCTTCCCTTTTTCATTAGCGGTGCGTCTTTCTCTGAAACCCTCAAGTTGGATTCCTTCCCCACCTGCGTGGCACCATCGAGCCCTCGCATGACGTTCCGTACCTCGTCAAACCGTTTTCCCTCCTTTATTGAGGCGATGTTTCGCCCATTTCGGGGACAGCGTGGTCACATCCACCTGCTGAAGGGGCGAACGTTCCCCCCTCGCAAAGCCACGCGCGTCTTTCGCGCGCGTTGGAATGCTGCAACTCTGCAAAGCAGGATGGGCATCGTTGGTTTTGCTTTCCGGACAACCCTGCGTTTGACCAGCCCGCCCCAGCAGATTTTCCACATCAACAATGTCAACTTCTCGGAGTTGCTGGCGGTTGCGGCCCCATTTGCGAGATGCCGCGCCGTTTTTCGGGGAAACCCTATTTGGCCGACATGCCCACC
>JASANU010000805.1:0-61248 GCA_030849675.1 Trypanosoma platydactyli | reverse complement strand
GGAAATACGAAGATTGAGCTTTGCTTTTCGTTTATTTTTCTTGCGTCTTGAAGAAGAGGAATCTTGAGGGGCGGGAGGAGGAGGAAGAGCAGAGGCGGAGGGGAGAGGAGGTGGCTGCAATGGATCTCACACAGTCGTCGGTGGTTTGGTTTGGGTTTGGACGACTGAGAGTTGATGAATGAGTGACCAGCACTGAGAGCGTCAGAAACGGGAAAAAATTCCTCTTGCCATACCAGAGGCGGAGCACAAAACAAAGAAAAAAAAAAGAAGAAAAAAGCACACAGGAAATAGAAAAACAAAAGTTGTGTGTGTAGCCTCAATGAAAACAAATCAGGCCATTAAAAAAAAGAAAAAAAAATGTAGTGTTTGACACGAACAAAAAATCAAAAAACATCGGAATGGAAACGGCGCGTTCGCGACCTATGGCTTCACTTTGGGATGGGATTCGCCTCAAAGTTCATCTTGTATCCATTGGGTGTGCCCTCTATAAACATTTCTGTGGCAAGCGGGGGAATTTTGAGTTCGCATTTGAACTCGCCAGTTTCCCCATCCTTCACCATTGACGTTTTGCCCATTGGGGTCACCGAGCTGTCCTTGCCGAAGGCGACCTTCACCACCATGTCGTAGTCCTTCGTGTCATTGTAGAACCCCCACTGCTTCTTCTCATCATCGACAATCCGAAACAGGAGACCGTTCCCATTGTCCTTGAAGCACTTCACAACAGTGTTTCCATGGAACGTAGGACTTCCATTCTCGTACTTGATGTCAGACATTTTTGCTTGATTGGAAATACGAAGATTGAGCTTTGCTTTTCGTTTATTTTTCTTGCGTCTTGAAGAAGAGGAATCTTGAGGGGCGGGAGAAGGAGGAAGAGCAGAGGCGGAGGGGAGAGGAGGTGGCTGCAATGGATATCTGTTGTTGTTATACAAAGATACACCTGCACATGGCGTAAATGTGTTTGGAATATGACACGGTGTCAGTTCGTGTGTATTATGCGATTTAGTCGAGGCGTAGTGTTTTCTGTATTTCTTCTGGAAGTGTCTTCATGGCTTCTATGTCCTCCGTTTCGAGCTGTTGTTTTTGCGCAGCATTATCAGGCCCAATGGCGCCATACTCCACTTCGCTGAGCTGCACCGGGGGAGGCATCTGGAGGAGTGTCACCATTGCGAAGCGTGTGTCCATGTGAAGACCACTTTTAAACACCACTGCAAAATACTGCGGGTATGGGCGAAGTAGTTCCAGAAGCCCTTTGTACTGAAGACGGATGATTTCCTTTGCACCATAAGGAAGTCGACCATAGACATCAATGGCGCATCGGGGTTGCTGCCGTAATTCTGCGGCGCACAGGAATAGGAGCTCCTGCTCTGTGTAGTTCTGACGCAGGGCGCCAGGTGGAAGCGGGACACCATGGCGCACGATATGCAGACGGTGACGGTAGCGGTATTCAAATAGAACTACCTTTTCTGGTGCCTGCTGAAACATTGCGAGTGGTTTGCCTGGAAGAAAATCGGACAACGAGGGTGGGAGTGTCTTGAGCAGGAATGCAAGCGAGATGGAGCGGGCCCTGGGCACATAGCGGAGGATGGCATCCAAAAGTACCTCTCGATCGGCATAAGGATTGTCCGGTTCTTTTTCCAGCGCAATGCGGCGCCTTACTTTTTGTGCGGTGCGGCGATCTTTTTTCAGAAGCGCATCCTCCAGCCGATCTTCTAGTTTTCGTGTGGTTCTTCTCGCAATCGCCTTGTCGGACACAAGCCCCACAAGGGTGTCGCCTTCCTCCTCGTCCATGTAGAAAATCTCACCATGTACCCGGAAAAAGTCACTAAGTGTGCCGTAGTACATAATGATCTGTGTTTTAGCGTATTCGGAGACACGGTTTGGAGAGCTCTGAAAGTCTGCGATGCACACACGTTGTCCTGCAAGCTTACCCATCAGCTCTGACACCACCGCAGGTGTGGGGCTGTCGTGGTACGATAGACACGTCACCTGCGAAAGCCAACTTACTGCTCCTTCACCCTCCGACGTGAAGCCAAACACATGCTGCATCTGAGAAAAATAGAGAATAGTCTTATAGTTTCTCCATGGAAGTAGCGCATGGACAAGGGCAGCAGGTGCTCCAGTGATGAGTGCACGCAGCGGGGTCCACCGCGAGGATGTTAAGAGCAGCTGGCGAAAGGACGCGCACAGGAATGGATCCGGCTGATATTCCTTCCACCGCTTCTGTGCTTCCATTTCTGCATTATCGCTTGCGAAGTCCACCAGGCGATTTCCACCATGCAGCCGCACGAATTGCTCGCCCTCTAACGTCACAACCTCAAGTACCCCAGTGGCCGCGAAGAGCCGCTCCACATGGTCGGCGGTGTAGCCCTCTGGCATGGATGAAAGGAGCGCTGACATTGGTATAAAGAATGTTGGAATGAAGGGCACAAGCATCTGTGGCGTGAACATCCCACTGGGGACATGTCCTTTTCGTTTACCGCCCATGCTGCGCTGTCGCTGTTGTTGTTGCTCTTGGAATGGTGGAGGCGGTGTAAAGCATGGAAATACCGGTTGAAATACCTCTAAAAGACTTTCCGTTCCGAATAATGATGTGTGTGGGCTTGATGCGCACTCTGAGGCATCACTGAACCCTCTCCGACCGCACACATCGGCGAATGCTTTTTCGGCCTCCTCTGCACTATGTGCCTTTACCGTGTACACCCCGTCTTCGGAGACGTAAATTCCCCAGTGTTCGGTCGCGTTCGTAGCCTGCAGCCATCGCAATCCGAAAACAAGGGTGCCGAAGTGGCGGCGCAGCCATCGATGCGTATCTCTGTAGTCACTGCACGGCAGAAGCCTCGTGGTATTCAAAGCCTCATCGAGGTCTCGCGGCATGTTCCCATACACAGCAGCAATCCGTGTAACACATGGGGCCGTGGCGATAAGCGGGGTGACAACTGTGAATAACATCTCGATTGGTAATAAAGAATGACCCATCACATTTCTCCCCTTTTCTTTTGCCTCTGTCACCTGCAGTAGGTGCTGAGGGCCAGTCTCTCTGTGCTCGTCCCTGTCGCAGTGGATGCCTCTGCCACAGGACTCTCTTTTGGCAACAAAAAGAGCAGCGCGTTGTGGGGGAATAGAACGATTGTAACCGACCACTGCAGCCCAACACCATGAGAGGCCGAACACACGCAGTTGCGACCCCGCTAGTCTTGCGGAACAGAACTGAATAGCAACATGAATCATGCACCAACGAAGAGAACTTGCACACCTGAACCTCACCTATTAAGGAGAAAAAGTTTTTCGTTTTTTTTTTTTTGATTTACTTTTGTCCTTCTTCCAATGCACTAAATGACTGATACCCCCTCCCCTCAAACGCAAGACACGGGATCTAATCTCATACGGTTTCACCGACTTCATCCGACGAGCAAACAAAAAAAGAAATGCTGGCCACTCAAAAGAATAGTATGGTATACAGCACACCTCTCGAGATTCAAACTACCCCACTTGTGCGACAACAGAGCAGTGAAGTGTATATGGCAGTAAAAGAAAAAAAAGGGTGAGAATCACAGTCACAGGGGTAAAAAAAAAACCCTTACATCTCTTTTGCCGCAGCATCACTTGCCAGTTTCTTCAGCGAGGATTCTAGCACCCCACATCTCCCCGAAAAGCGGCGTAGAATCACATTCTGTGTGTACAGCACACGCACCTCACCGAGGAGCTGCTGGACCTCTGCACTATCATCACATAGCGCTCTGTGATCTTCCCAGAGGTGTTTCTCCAGCTCGTGCTCCACGCCAAGATGAAGTCGCGCCACACTCGGCGGTAATGACAAGAGGACAGCCTCGGCAGAGTTGCTCAGGGCCCGGTTCACCACCGCACTGGTGTTGCTGGTTCCTCCGCCTGTTTTTCCTCCGCTACCACCACCTCCACTACTTCCAGCAACCGGAGAAGGCGTGGATGAAGTTGAAGGAGGTGATGGTGGCGGTAACGGGGGAAGAAACCAACCCGCCTGCACGCACAATTTCAGTCGTTCGCATAAGAGAGGAACGCGATGAACTTCTTCCTGGACTGACTGGTAACTGTCTTCCTTCACGGTGTCCGCTATGTGTTGCGGCTTACGATTTTTTCCGACCGCAATGCGCTTTCCACGGATCATACCTTTCTTACCTCCCCCCGTCCCCATGGAAGATGCTGGATTAGGATCTTCCACACGAGCTGAGTGTTGTTGTTCCTCTTGCTGTGAGGGAACCGTTATCTCCTGTGTCAACGCCTGCAGTTTCTCAAATAGGGGTCTTGCTTGTTTCTCCACACGCTGGACTGCCATGACAGCCCTGAAGTACGGGACGTTTGCATTGGCCTCATGCGCAAGTTCCTCCCGCAATCGCTTTCGGCGTGCCTGTTCCACCACACCATCGTACCAAAATGGAGACGCATGAGGAACAGGGAGGCACGACTCCAAGGGTAAGGAATTACATATGTCGTTCTCACCTTTGTTATCAGCAGGACCACCGAGAGCGCAAGAAGAAGTGGTGAACAAGGGAGAAAAAGGTGATGGAGCCTCAGCACATTGTTGCAAAATATCTGCTTGATATCGTGTGAGCATGACTTTCTCCTGCAAATCTTCAGAAGGCAGTGCATCCGGATTGACGTCACGCTGACAGAGTTCATTGTACCGTTGTGCCAACCAATCCAGGCGCCTTCGCCGAGCCTCAAGAAAAGGGTGTTTCTCTAACAAGGAGGTTAACGGGTGCGTAAACGCCACAGTGCGTTCATCCATATCTTTCGGGTTCACTGCATCTGTGTGACCTGCCGTCGCCCCACGGTGGGCAGTCGTGATCGCATCGACTTCACCTGCTATGCTGTTACTCTTTAGCATCTCTTGCAGTTTTGCCAGACGGCTGCGGAGAACCGTCTCCGAGACGACTCTATACCGCTCCATCATCACCTCTAGAGATGGAGCTGCACAGAATTCCCCCCCCTCCTTGCCATGGGCCTCAGTGCGGGACCAGCGGTCAGCGACCACCACAAAGTTACCAAAGCGCTCATACAACGTAAGAAGTTTGCAGGTGGAATTGTAGTCGAAGCGCCACAGTGCAGGTTCAGAGACGCTGCTCTTCTCCAAAAAAATTTTTGGTTGATACGCATCATCATCTAAACCCAACATCATGTACTCCTCGTAAGACACACTAAAGAAGGTGAAGGGTGAAGAGTCCGTAGGTGCATGAAGCACAGAGGGATCTATTTCTAGGGGAGCCAGTAAGAGCTGATTCACCAGCCATGAACCTGGAAGATCTACTCGCCCGCAACCCTCTTTTTCTTTCCCCCCTTCGCCGTCTAATGCGAGACCTGGGGAAGACATGAGCGCGTATTCCATGTGCAGTGCGTCAGCACGAACCCAGCGATATCCGGTGATGCTGATTCGTGGCGATTTCTCAATCAAGCTTTCACACCCTTCTCTGTCGTTCAATGGACTCCTCAAAATGACGTGGCGGCGCCGTTCAAGTGACCAGCGATGCATCGGTGGCACAGCCGCTGAGAGACCCGTGCGAGTGCCTGTACCAGAGTCAGCTTCACCTACGCCGTCCGTCATGGTGAGGGGAAGGACACCGAACATATTGGGCAGCGCGGGCAGTTTGTATCCATCCCCTCTACCAAATCCACCACTCCCACCCCCACCGTCGGTCACACCTCCTGCAGAAACAGGTTTCCCAGCAGCTAGTGTCTGCTCAAGGCGATGAACTTCCTCCTCGCTACTGAAAAAGCGATGGTTATGCATCAGCCTAGCCGCCTCACCCTTCAGCCCTTTCAGACGCTTCCCATCTCGGTCGTACAGGTACGACTCCCGCATTCGCTTTTGACACATTACCCCAGTACCACTACTACTGGCAGCAGCAGCAGTAGTAGCGACATTGGTGGAGGCTGGCTGCAAAATGGAGAGCGCCACCCTCTGGTCGCCCATGGCGCTAAACTCCCCTTTTCAAATGACCCCAGCACTTTTGTGTGATTCTGCGTGTATAAAAGCACTCAATCTTGCTGCGGCCTCTTATCCTTTCGAGACGTCAAATAAGCAGAGAGAGAGAGAGAAAGAGGGCGAATAACGATGGACATGCACGAGTATGGTGCGCAAGTCATACCCCCCTTCCACACACACACACACAATAATAACAAATGATAATAACAGTAATAATAATGAGAACAATAATACTAAAGGGGAAAAACAGAAAAGGAAGAAAGACCTGCAAACAGCGACGATGAAGTGAGAAAACAAACAAAGAAAATGAACCCGCCCTCTTCCTATTTGTTCACTTGTTGTTCATATTGCTTTCCCTTTCCCTTTCTTTCCCTCCCTTCTATGCATTTCATACCGCCCTTTCGAGTCATGCAAAAGAACCCCCCTCCAAAAAAAAAAAAATGACTCGAGTTAAATCTCCTCATATGCATGGCGTGAAATTTTTCTCGGTGGTTCATCATTCACACTAAGAATATCACTTTGTGTGCAACCAATGAGGTCAAGCGAGGCGCAGGAGGACGATGGTGCAGCACGTTTGATCGTCCCACTAGCAGCACGATGCAACAGCTGCGATCCCACAAACTGCGGATTTGTACCCATTACCAGCAGCTCCGGAGAACATGCGGACGAGGAAAGTTGCCGTGCCTTGCTCCCCATGAGATTCTTCTTCCCGTCCGCCGTGCACGGCCCCATGAGAGTCTCGCTGGTACTTTGCACCATAAATTCATCTGGCACGGATGCAAACGAGAACTCCTGAGACTGACGCTGTGACATGAAGGACGACACCTTTGCGTCCTCAGAAGCGGGCAACGGGACAGCATCCTCTTTGGATGAATTAGCCGCCACATTCTCTTTTGGGTCGCTGTGAGCAGTGGTAGTGACTGCCGTTGTTTCACCATCCTGTTCCATCTGATACTCGTGTGCCAGTCGTGCGCGCAACTGGTCATCCACGATCCACAGGCCTCCGGACTCAAGCAGATTTCCCTTCCTATCAAGCCGTTTTTCGTTGGCAATACCGCGTAGTCGATCACGCTTGTTCTTCTCGTAGTTCTGAAGTGTCATGCGAGCAATCTTCTTCATGTACGCGCTCCGATGCTCATTGCTCACATACGCGTAAAAGCGCTCCGCATCCTGCTTGCTTGCTTCCCACCGCTGTAAGGACTCCTGCGAGAGAGATGATGATGTGATGGCAGGCGCGGCGGTAAGATCAGCCAGCGTTGTCGCGCTATTCCACAGGCTCGGCTCCAGCGTCTGATCTGGGGTCCCTTGCAAGCCAACAGAGTTCTGAAGGTTTAACTTGATGGAGCTGCGCCGCTCCATTGGCATGGCGCTCTGTCCTGCTGTATGTCGGCTTGAGGTGATGCCAAGCTCCGTCTCCAGACGCTTATTATGCAGTGACGTGACGGTGAGTCGCACTGGTGCACTGCCAGCTCCAGCACGTCCCATGTGTTCATTCCGCTCACGCACCTCCTCGATTTCCTCAGGCGTCCACTGATGATTCACAATGACATTCTGACGGAATGTCTTCATGCTCGCTATTTCCTGTGCTGTGGGGAGCTGTGCCCGCGCCGTGACACCAGCCACATCGCCGTCAGCGTTTCCATCCTGCAAGTGGAGCTCTGCAGAAGACGAGCAGTACGCCATCACTTCTTCAGTGGTCGGCAGCTTGCTTGAAAGCCGTGGGAGCTCGACGCATCGGCCTTCCCCTTCCACACGCAGCGCGATGAAAAAATGCTTTTCCTTCCACTTTAGAGGAGCCACGCCAGCCAACATGGCGACATCTGCATTTCTGCTACTAGTTTCGCCGATATGGCGGTAAACCACCTCCAGTACGCGGGACCACCGATGCTGCGAGGGGTCGTCCTTGTTGGAGCGGTACCGCGCGAAAAACCGGAGCGGAAATTCATTCATGCATCGCCGAAAGTACGGCATATCTCCGTACTCATAGACAAAAGGGGACTTGAGTGTGATTGCTGCCAATTCCTCATCAGAGAGAAGCGCCATTCCTTAATGGAGATGTACAAGCAGACCGTGCTTTCCCTCCCTCCTCCACCTGTCAGCTGCCTCGTGTGCTTCACTCACCGCTTGCCCTTCAGCAACTAGAGGAAGAGAATAGGAAAAAAAAAAAAGAATGAGTAACACAAAACAGCGAATAGAACAAAAAGGGCGGTAACAGACCACGACCCTTCATCGGAGAGATGCAGCATTGATTACAAAATGAAAAGATTATGGGTCACGCACACAGATAGAAAGTAAAAGGGAGTCATTTCCATTGCTTGTATCCCTTTTGGCAGGGGTAGGGAATAAATCGACGAGCGCGTATGCGCTCATGGGAGGAGGAGTTACTTTTTATTTTCTTTGAAACGGCGAAAGATATGAAGGCATGCGCTCAAGGGAGCGAGAGGTTTTGTTTTTTTCTCTGTCACACGCGTGTGACAGAGAAAAAAACCAAAGAAAAAAAAACCAAACAAAATGGAAATGAAAAAGAGGGTTTGTGTGTAAACGAAAAAAAAAAGGGGGGGGGGCGGAAGAGGAAGAAAAGAGAAAACAAAAAACACAACAATAACGAAAAGCAAATCACAACAGCAAAAGGAATGTCCACAAAATACATACATCAATCTAAGCCACCAGTAACAACAGCAACCAGCAGAAGCAATGAATTCAAGTCGCCCTAATCCGCCTCTCCTTTTTTTGTTGTTGTTGTTTTGTTTTGACTCTTCCCCATTGCCCCACACATACATACACACACATATATTTATATTTATATATATATATACATATACACACACCAAAACACACCTCCTCCTTTCCGCTCACCAAGTCCCTGCGTGCCCGTATCTGTCTCTCTGCACATGGAAAGAGGGTGTAGCAGAGAGGGAGGATGGGTGAGAGCACAAGATCCGCAAACAACAAAATCCCCTTTTCGTCTCACATACCCACAGAGGCGACTATATATATTTATATATATATAATGGGAGCAAAGGCGAAAAAAAGTAACTTCTTCGGCATGGAAAAGACCAATAAGGAGAAAAAAAAAAAAGCAAAACAGACAATATGCACCATGCCAGGAAGAGAAGCATTCTCCCCTCCTTAAAAAAAAAAAAGAAAAAACTGGAAGTTTTTTCTTCTTCCCCGGATTCCTGTTTTCGTTCCCCATTCTTTTCTCCCCTCTTCTTTGACCTTTTTTTTTTTGAACAGCATTTTGTTTCTTTACATCGTTTTTCCATACCTTATCTCTGTGGTGTGCCTTCCTCACACTCATGCCTACATCATGACACGCGCACATTTCTTTTGCATGTGCACAAGCATATATACACACACACATATATATATATATATATATGCCTCATCCCCCCTCTGTTTTTCTCTCCACAGAAGCGAGTGGAAACCAGGAGAACACCGCCCAAAATATTAAACAACAACAACAACAACAACAAAAAAAGGACCGACAGTGCGACCAGGAATGCTGAACATCCCCCTCTCCCCTCAAAGAAAAAAGGATGGGGATGGTGAGTGGGGAAACAACTTCTTTCCCAGAGCCGCCCTCGAATATCCATTCGTTTATTGACATTATCTCTTAGAATTTCGTCTAGCCCTCTCGCTGTTCCTTCACTCGTAACAACACACTTTCTTCACTGTACTGCTCCCCCCATTCTCGGGAGCCACTCCTCCGCCCATGTCACGGGTGCTGACCCCGATGCACAGAGAACCTTTCGGGGGTCGTTGTCATGCGTATGCCCCTCTCTCTCTCTCGTGTCTATGTGTGTATGTGTCTACGCACACTCACATACACACATAGACACGAGAGAGAGAGGGGGGCGTAAAGAGTGAGAAAGGTAATGAAACAAGCAAACAAACAAAAAAAAAGAGACTGGACGTAGCGGTTCCATTTTGCTTCACTTACTTTACATATACATATATATATATATATATATATATATATATATATATATATATATGTATATAGCAGATGCCAAAAAAAAAGCAGAACAGAAACGAGAAAATCTTTTCCTCTCTCCTTTTTCCTTACAAAAGCTTTGAGGTGAATAAACAAACTTACACCACTTGCACAAGAAAGAGAGGGAGACATGATAGGGGAAGAGTGCGGTCACATGGTTTCATATTATATATGCGTATATGTGCACATATGCACCGCACACCATGGCACGCAGCAACGGGGATGCCAAAAAAAAAAAAAAATGGTCCTGCAATGAGCGTGACGTGTGCGACAGGACCTCCATATTCGCCACCACTCTCCCCTCTTTTTTTTGTTTTTGTTTTCCCGCTTCAGTGTTGCTTAGACCCCTCTTACCCCCTCCCAACCGTCTCCTCTACGCAATGGCAGAGGCTCTCGGTGCGTACATGTGGCGCATCCATGTTTACACACGGAACTAAAAAGAAAAAAAAAAAACCTTCGAAAAAGGGAATCATCAACCAAAAAGAGAAAAAAAAAGGGGGGGGGGGTGAATAGGAGAAAACTGAGAAAAAGAGGGCGGTTTGGGCCTATTCACACTTCTCACCCACCCACGCACACACCGGAGGAGCGAAAGAACCGGGGAGGAAAAACAGGGGTGGCATCCGATGCATTTGAGCAATCAGACGATAACGCGAAAACACGCAGAGCAAATAAACACACACAGTCACCCCCAGTATTCGAAGTGATTTGATTTACACGCACGCATACATATAGACGCATGGATTGCGATGAAGTAACGGCGATAAATGCTGGGAAAAGGAGAGGGTCAGGGAGGTAAAGCGACGGTGCACATACACACACACACACATATATATATATATATATATAGACCGATAGAAATATTCCCTGGTATACGTGTGTATGGTGCAAGCTGCTGTACTTTTCCTTCTTTCCAGAGCTCTCTTACGCACCTCCTCCCCCCCCCTTACCTTGTCTCGCAGGTATGCAAATAATTTTTATCACCGGCTATACAGTCCAACCAGCAGAGCAGCAAGGGCTCCACGGAATATATATATATATATATATATATATAAAGATGTAGAGAGGTGTAGATATCTGTATGTATAAATATACACAGAAGGGAGATTCAGCAAGAGATTTTGCACTTTTCACTCTTTCCACAAGTATTACTGTCTATTTATCGTCACCACACGGCACGGGTGCGACCAAACCATGAGACACCAGTGGAGTTCAGCAATGGGTGTTTATCTCCTGCAACATTTGTGGAAGTATTATTGTTGCTACCGTTGTTGTTACTGTTGGCCACGCCTCGGTAAAATGCCAAGCTGCCCGCTGCAGTGCCTCGACTGCCATTACCGAGCTGCGGCGACGCAAGGTTGGTTAATGGTCGAGATACTACTGCGCTTATCGGCCGGTCGAATCCCGCCACAACATCCGCTACGTCATGAAAAAACAACAACATGACTGATACATTGTCAGTGCTCCCGCGACCAACAGCAAATTCCGCTAATTTCTGGCAGCAGTTATTAAGAGCGCGTTTGGTCGCCTCTGGCGAAGATCCCACATCCGGGGTGTAGCTCAAGAAATCACGAACGAATTGTGTGGCTTCCTCATTTTCCACAACATCCCACAATCCGTCGCACGCCATTAAGAGGAACTTGCTGGAGTCGGTCAAGTTGATCTGCCGTACATCTGCAACATTAGACACCATCAACTCCCGATTAGCAATAAATCGATTGCCGTTGAACTTGAATTCGTAATCTCCTAAGGCGCGACTTACAGCAAGGACGCCACAAACCCTGCCAAACTGCACAAAACCGCCACACTGAAGAATACGCGTATGTTCCTTTCTGTTCATGGGCTTATGATCTTCACTCATCGGGATGGTCATGTTGCCATCGTAGAGCACGGCACGAGCATCCCCTAGACACGCCACATACAACATACGCCCATGGACAGCGGCGGCAATGAGGGTGGAGCCACCGCTGCCATTAGAACTAATACCATTCCCACCAGATGTTACTCCTCTCCCTAGTGCGTGAAAAATCGCTCGGTCTGTTTGTATGATAGACTCTACAAAAGCTAATGCGTTGTTCTCACCAAGCGCTGAATGGGCGACGAAGTTATCTGGCACATACTTCGATGCCAATTCAGCCACACGACGACCACAATGTCCGTCAAGAATGCCCAACAGAGAGATAGGCTGTCCTGCCACTGTCGCTGCATTGAACCGGATAAAATGTTCATCTTCCATTGTTGGGCGGAGCCCTTGCAGAGAGCCCACAGCTGCAGTAAGCTTGATGGGGGAGTTAAACACTTTTCCAGTGCTTGCCACTACGCGAAAGTCGTACTGAAGGTTGCTTTTATTGACCGTATCCTCTATGGAACCAACAGACTTGTTGCCATTTAGAGAGCCAATAGAACTTTGAAGGTGTATGGCTTCCGACGGGGAAGCTGTTGGCGTAGATACTTTTGAAGGGGCCAACTGCTGCAGCTTCATAGGAGCTAATGCAAATGACGAAGATACAGTTCTGTTCCATTGGCCACCCTCAGCATCGGAACATGCGGTTGGTTGGGTGCCTGGATCGTGGAATACCCTTGTGGTACTAAACAGTTCCGTAGTACTTGAGTGATTTTTTCGTGAATGGCGTAACGACATTTGCTCCATGTCTAAGTTGTTCTTCGTTTGGCTAAACCCAGCCAGAGGACGTGGTGGCATGGGTGTCAACCGTTGATTACCATTCGTGTTTAGAGTAAACTGCTGAGTTTGGCGAGAAGTTCCCTTTGGTCCTCCGCTTCCCGGTGGATGTGGTCGCTGGGCTAACTGATCTCCAGCTTGGTTTTGCTGGAAACGATTTGAGGGTGGACCTGAGCATACCTTTCGTGTGACGTTATTGCTCATATGGTCATCATTCTCCGTAGTTAGGCCACTTGGAACGGCTGCCATGTTTTCACTCAAACCCTGCTTCCCGCTGAATTTTGCCGTTAGACGACGATTGAGGGTGGCGCCTCGAGCGTTGTCAGAGCGCACTTTCGCACCGCCACCGACACCCCCAGAGATGTCTTCTTGGGTCGCATCAGAAGTATTCTTGCAGCCTGAGTTCCTAGGGCTTGGTATGCTAACTTTTCCCTGTGCCATACTCCCCGTGAAGAGAGCATTGGTGGTCTGGTAGGGCAATGCACCTCCATGCGGTATGTGGAGTGAGAGGGAGCCACCGCTGTTGTGCCGTACGTAACTCTGGGTCGGGACCGTCTTGGGGCCTCTGACCATCGCCCGCGGTACCGTCTGTCCTACCACTCCCCCACCGTTCTTGTGTGGTCCATCAGGCCTCTCCGCGGTCTTCACGGAAGAGAGCGGCGGCTTCCTGACAGTTGTGTACATCCACGATGTCTTCTCTCTAGATGAACTAAACAACCGCAGTCGCGTCCCCTCCTCCCCACCGCAACTAGAGCTAACACACTACCACTACCACTGCCCTGCCACCCACCCCACAGCAATCTCCTCGGCCAATTCACTTCCTTTCTTGGCTTTTTGCGCCACACACACCACCCCCAAACGCCTACTCTGGCTTTGAAAGCACAGAGTCCGCGTCCAGCTTTACACACCACACCCGCTGTTCTCTTTGTTGTTATTGTTGTCGATTTTGCTACGACTATTCTACCCGTAAAAAAAAAATAATCTCTAACTCCTTTGATACGGGGTGATGAACTTCAGAGGAAGAAGGCAGTAGTAGTAAAAAAAAAAAAAAGAGCTTTTCACATCATTTGCGGCATCACCAAACACACACACACACACACAGACAGAGACTACAAAGGCAAAAAAAATTCAACTGCGACACATACGTCCCCTCGACGCCCCTCCATTCCACAGGAGAATAAGAGGATATGTGAACCGATTCCACCCACAGAACACCCACCTTGTTTCGCGCCACAGACCATATAAGAGGGAACAGCCGATGTCTCTTGGGATATTCGAACCGAGAGTGCAGAGGCAACATGAGATGCCGTAACAAACTCTTCTTCTTCTATACCCCACCCACACATACAGCATGAATTAAGCCATGTGATAAGCCGTGGTGGATACCGGTTTTCCCCCAGGAGGGAAGTGTCAGCCCTCACCCGCATCGGTGAGGGCTTACCGGAGCACTCTATCAGCACGTACATCACTTCCCTCTTCATTCTGTCCACTCCCTCAGCACCCCTCGTTTCATCCCATACGCACGTGGCCGGTGTTGCTTGCCCTCCCCACCGCTATTATGCGTCTTCGGAAGCATGTTTGCGAAGGCGTCCCGATCCAAATTCCCGCTCCACCTTCGGCATCACATCCACACACTTCGATGAGCCAATCACACCGTGATGCATCAACTCGCGACCAAACACACTACCAAGTGCCATGAGAGCCAGACAGGAGAAGAACATATCACGTTTGTAGGTGCGAAATAGATTCACAACACGCTGCGCGAAAGGTTTTGCGCCACCACTTGCAGAATTCGGCGACATTCTTAGCGTTTTTTTTTCTTATTTTTCTTCTGCTGCTGTTGCCACCACCGCCCCTACGTACTTCCTTGGAATAAACTGAAGATTTGAAACTCAAGCGAGAGAAGCAAAAATAAAAAAAAAAACAAAGCCAAAATTCACCAAATGATCTTTTTTTTTTTTTTAGCGCTACATGCGTGTGTACTAAAAAGTGAAAACACAGAAGTGCATGAGTGGAGCCAAGCTGCAGATGGCAAATGGCGAAGAAGAGGTACAACACCGAAGAGGAGGAGGAGGGGTTTATTGCACATCTCAGTCTTCTCTGCGGATGATTGATACACATCATTTGTAATCTGTCGAATCGAGATATGAGTCCTCATCACGGATCGCTGCACCTGGCGTCTTGATCGAATAGCAATGGGAGCTCTTCGGGCGGGGTAACGCCGTAACAGTTCATGAGTGGAACCAAGCTGCAGCTGACTACCCGCCCGTTGCTTGGGTTCAATCACCGAAGAGGAGGAGGAGAAGAAGGGACATGATTTCACGTGGCGTGCGCTAAACTTCCATGTTTCCCTGAAGGGGTTGGTAAGAAGGAAAGAAAACAAAAGGGGGCAGATGGAGAAGGAAGAGTAAAAACAAATACAAACAGAGACGTCAGGCTTGTAGTCACTTCATTTGCCTCCGCACGTGAAGTATCATATATATGTTTTTTTTTTTTTAGTGTGTCTTGCTTCTCCAAGAGCAGAAATCGATTGGTGTATTCCCCTGTGACTACACTACTCTTAATACCGTTACCGTCACTCCACTTTTCTTCTTTTTCTTCGCCTCCTCCTCCTTCTGGTGATGACCGTTAGCCTGCTGTCATGGCAGTTCACACAAGTGCCAAGGAGTCTAGGGCGGCAATACCCGCCATGACTCCACCACCTTCCACGTCAGCCGGCTTGGTGCGCACTATGTAACCGGCGCACGCATTGCGGAGTCTGCTATCAGCCTTACCATCGCCGAGTATGACGCCGAATATGCCAAGCTCCGAGCACAAATTGTCTTTCATCTGCACCACGTTTCCATCCACAAGAAGTGCACCGGTGTGAGCAGAGTTATTGATGCGAGACATCAAAATGTACTCGCGACGAATCCTGGAGTAGGCCACTGGATCTTCCTCCCTCGTGGTCCGCAACGCAGCTCGCATGCCCTCGCCGAAGATCAAATTACCACCACCCTCCAGCTGCGGTTTCAACACAAATCGATCCGGGTGCCGCACTGCGTCATCAATGATGCGCTGAACTGTTGCCTCGTCAACCTCAACCGGGTTGAGAGAGTATTGTGGTACAAAGTGAAGCTGGAGCCGGTGTGCCTTCACCGCATCACCGTGGAAGGCAATGGGCATTAGTACATTCTCCACGTCGCAGAAAAGCTGTTGCAGTTTCTTAAAAGTGAGGAGATGGTACGGGATGCTCGGACATTTGATTGCGCTGCTGCGCTCAATCGCCAGTCGAGTGTCCCACGTCGCTTCAGTTGGGAGGTCTTCTGGTACATATGTAGAGCGAAAGTATGCAACTGCAACGGGGTAACACCCGTCTAGAATCGCAAGGGGTGGCTCGCCTGGAACAAAATGCAGTTTCATATCATTATGGAGCTCTTGCAGCGTTCGCCGAAACGACAGGATACCATGTGCCTCCAGAAGCTCTATTTGCAGAGCGTACTGATCGCTCGTATTGCGTTCATTTTCCTGCACAACGACGAGCACGATGGGCCTCTGCAGGGACCACCCCTGCTGCTCTGCATATGATCTACCATACAATGGGCTGGTCGAGTCAAAAGCAGTTTGACTCGACCAGGCGGACACGGCAGCTGAGAGCGCCTCCGGCACCATCGTTTTAGAAACACTGCGCACCAACTCCAAATCAGAGCCTTCACCGCCACTGTTGTTATTCCTACTAATGCCACCGCAGCCGTGGCCAGGACTGTTCTTGTCATCCTTCACGTGATGTCCCCGTAGTGCACGCTGGTACGCATCAATGTGCTGATGAAAACTTGTGACGAGCGGTGAAAGCCCGGCAAAAGAACAGCTGATGGTGTTTATTTCCACATTCTTCCATGCTGCCACCCCCTCACCACCACCCCCTTCCCCTCCTGATGCTGCCTCTAAAGTCTCACCTTTGCTAAGCATATAATCCGTTCGGAATATGCCAAGCATGAGCTTCTGGTAGGGTTCGGGGCCAAGGTACACGGCCTGCAGAATGTGCACGAGCCGTCCAGTGAACCCAGTGTCGCTGATCGCCGTTTCATGCAGCGCGTCCCGCAGGTATGCGAAATCCCTCGCAGTATTATCAACTGCCTCATTCCACAGGAGCTGCAGCTGGCAAAGACTGTCAAAGTCAGCACGTCGCATTCTTGTCGGTTGTAGTGTTATGACCGGGTGATTAAATTCGTTATGCTGGTGGCGCCGCATTATGAGGCCCAACGCAAGACATTTTTCCACGAGTTGTTTTACGCAACCATCACTCCATTGAGTCTCCTGCGCCGGGATCGATTGCGACATTTGGTCCTGCAGCAAAAAAAAAAAAAACGATAGGAGAGGTAACAACAATCGCTTCTGCATGCACGCAAAGTACATACAAACGTAATGAAAGAAGGTGTGTGTATGCGTAGAAGAAGAGAAGGAAGAAGAACAGTAAAATGTTATCCTTCTAAAACATGAGAGACGCGGCACCAACAGCAACACAACAAACAGAAAACAAAAAAAAAGACGGGGGAAGAGGCATTCGCGATGAAACACACGCACAACACCCACCCCCACACCCCCTGCAGTGCGTCGGTTATCACACACACACAAACTACCTCCTCTCCGCATTGCTGTAGCAACAACAGCAGTGACAAGAATCAAGCGAGAACAAGAGGAGTGAAAACAACTACCACAACAAACAGAAAAAAAAAAAAAAGCAGCAGCAGCAGAAGCGACAAGAAGAGAGAAGCTGCTGTAGCAGCAGTTACTAGACCGAAAGAACACAGGTACACCCACAAACCAAAGAAAGAGAATGGCGTGACGAAGCCACACGTAAACACACCGCATCGGTTCTTCATCCCTTCATGATTACTTCTTTCCCCCCCCCCTATTTTTTTTTTTTTTGTGCGTGCCTTATCGCATCTCTTCTTCACTTCATCCATGTTTTCCTCGTCCCTCCTTCTCTTCTTCTTGATACGCTCACTTCTTTTGCCACCCCGTGGCGCTGCACGGCCCACTATTATGTATCGCTCTATGGTAACAGTAAATGGCGGTGAAGATACAAAACAACAAAACAATAAGTCATCTATTTCCGTCCCTTTTCCATCCCGCCCACCCGTCGTCATCATCAACGAATCATCACCATCATAACGGCTATTGTCTGCGCTGCCCGGATTGCTCTTTTCGCACTCGTATCCACCCCACCTCCTCTCTGCGCAAGAAACAGAGGAAAGGTGCGGGGGAGAGACACGCCAACACATACGCATATAGAAGTGGTAGACCCCACCATCAGGTCTTAACACATCCTCACCCTTTTTTTTTCTTTTTTGTAGCATCCATCTGTGTCCACCCACCACACTAAAGGAAGAAACTGAACGAAGCGATCCGACACCACAATTCCTCCGGGAAACATAGAAAAGGTAAAACACACACAACAAAAAAATTTCTTTGTCGTCATCTTTTGTTTCTCCTGCAGAGAATCTCGGCCACAACTCTATAAACACACATACACACGCACATAGATGCGTAAATTAGCATCATTATCATCATCCTCACGAATCACCAGATAACAATGGCGCTCCGTTACTTGGAAAGCTCTCCCAATGAGGGCCCGATGTGGATGTCGGCGCTAAATGGCACATCAAGTTTCATTTCAGGCCACAAGCTGCTGATCACCTCTGAAGTAGATGACATGATGTCTGAAACATCACTCATCACCTCGTCAGCGACCGACGCGTGGGCATCAATCCAGACACAATCGTGCACAGTGTTGACTAAAAACGCCTTATTATTATAGTTGTTTTTGCTATAGAAACGCCGGATGATTTTTCCACACATGATCTGCACAATCTCCCCCGCCAATCCCTGCACAGGGTAATTCTTCAGCCGTGGAATGCTCTTTTTGTCCTTTGCCAGATCAAATTTACTACCTGTTTGCACGACAAAATAATGCATCGGCTCCGTCAAAAGAATCATGCGTCGCATGGAAGGTGACCACGTGGCTGCGTCAAGTGTGCGTAGACGAAGCAACCGGTCGGCACCCGCCTCGACGCAGTCGGTAACAAGGCGGTAGTAGCGACTAAGGTCTCTGTAGTGCTGCTCCTCCGCTGCGATGAGACGTTCCACCTCTTGTTCTGTCAACCCTGTCGTTGTGGCGATAGTGGCAATACCAGCGCCGTACTGCCGCTGAAACGAAAAAGTCTTCGCTTGCTGCCGTAACTGAATGTAGTGCGGGTCCTTCTCCTGCTTGGCCTTACGAACCACATCCTCGTAGGGTTCCTTTGTCATGAGAGAGACGCGGAGACAGTGGAAATCCACCTTGCCGCGCAGCTCCTGCAACATGCGGGCGTCGCGGCTGAGTGCCGCAAGCACCACCACCTCCAGTTGACTGTAATCTGCCTCGATCATGCGCCCCTCACGGGTTCCAAAACGTGACACGATAAGACGCCGCAGATCCTCCTCCTTCGGGATATTCTGCAGGTTTGGTGACTGTGATGACAGACGGCCAGTGGCAGTGACGGTATGACACAACTCACCGTGAACACGGTCTTTGCACTCTGGGAGAACGGCGCGGAACAGAGCACCCTCTTCGAAAAGCTGCATCTTTTTCTCCGTAAAGCGCAGCTGCTGTAGCGCCTTGAAGAAGGACAGATCAATTTGCTTATCAGCCGAAAGTAGCACAGTAATGCGCTCAATAGCGTCAGCGCCTGATGATGGATTGCGACCGCGCAGCGATCGATACAACAACGGATGCAATTTTTCAGGTGTCACCATCCACAGCAAACCGCGTGTTGACGCCCGTTCTTGGCCGTGAAGACTACCATGTCGCTGGTCCATCACCGACATCGACAGAGGCAGTGGATGTGTGCTGCGAAACGGATCACGTGCCGTCCCCATGAGTGATGCACAGTGCGAGACCAACGCCTTCATCGCACCCTCAAAACCGCCTACTGTGACAAATTCCCGCGCAAGAGCCTCCCAATTACCGCGCGCAGAGAACCCCGCATGTTCCGCAGCATCCACAAGACCCAAAAAGTCGCTCTCAAAGCTGCCAGCTCCCTGCGGCGGCGGTGGCAATGCACGCTGCAGATCACAAAAACAGACACGTTCCAGCGGTGCCTTATCATCACTAAGATTCCCAAGCACTGTCTGTGCAATCGTCTGCACAATACCGGAGTCCACCAGCGCAGTGAGCCGGTCCTGCGAGCAAACACTTAGGATAAGCAAGTTACGCACATCATAGCTTTTTTTACCGTACTTTTTGAGAGGTTGCAGTGCACGAAGGGGCTTGTAGCTGGCAATCTTATCCTTCAACTGCATTAACGTAAGCATCTCTGGTTCATCTGTCACCGGCACAACATCATCAATGGTAACATTGTACTTGAACTCACCGTTAGGTTCAGTGCAGGGACAGTGCATAGAAAAGACCTCGATAAAGTTCCCTGGCCGAACTTTGCACGTTACCACCACGACAGCTGTGGAATGCAACAAATTCTCCAATGTATTGCGTGCTGTATACTTTTCAATGGTAGCCAACGCCCCCTCTATAGCCTTCATTGAAAGGCTGGACGTCACACGTCCCCTATTATTACTACCACCCTCACCGTTGTTGCTGCTCAATCCCTTCAGCCCCATAAGACCCTCTGAATCCATGTACACTGCAGGAATAGGCGTCGCCGTCACACGGCAGACGGCGTGTGGAAAGAGTGCTGTCACCGGTGTTCGCACCGGCTGTGACGCCATGTAGCGAGTTCCCAAATGACGGCAAAGCGTGCCGCCGTAAATGATGGTGCTAATATCTTGTGGCGAACGAAAGTTTATCTTTCTTCGAACCTCATCATCCATGTTGACTGTGAACTCCATGATCTTGTCGTTTACAACCTTTTCAAGTTTTTCATGCGTTGTCTTTAAATCATGTGAAAAAGTCGTCACATCTCCCTGCGTAGCAATTTGCAAACCACGAAGTTCCATCTCGGTTGCCGCAAGAAGACCGTCCATACGATGGAGAATAGAGATAAGCTGCCGTGTGTTCACTGCGATCTCCAGCTGCTTTTCAAAGATGATCTTCAGCTTCTCTACCGAGTGCAACTTCCCCTGGCCAGTGTGATATTGCAGGAGAGTTCGTTCCATTGTGGCAAGATTATCGTGGTTGAACCCCCTCAGCAGATACTGCGCGTATTGTGCACACCAAATGCGACCTCCATTGTGAAGAAATTGACGAATCTTCTTGCTCTCGCGGAGAAACAACAGGGCACGTTTGACATCCCATGCAATGATGATTCCACTAGAGGCAACTAATGATCCGTGTTGTCTTTCTTGCTGATACTGTTGCCGTTTCCCCCCTTCTACCATCCCTTCACCACCTATTGGCAGCCCATCCGGGATACAGCTCCCTGGATCCACAAACGCCTTCACATCGCCATTGGCTGAAAGTTTTGCCGAGTGCATCTGCACCCGTGGAGGCACACGCACCACGTCCGCATCAAGAGAAGACCAAAACTGCCCCTGAAATTCGACAATGCCATTCCGGGCGGAGAAGGGGTTGTCTGCACGGCGTGCCGCCGTGACATTCGCGGATTTTACATCGACGAAGAAGCACCCACAGGCACGCAGCTTTGCGCGCAACACCTTCTCCCGCTCGAGTCGCTCGGTGCTGTTAAATATGGCCTTCACATGTTCTTCAAGACGACGACTGGTCCTTGTATTCGCATCAACCCCTCCTACTACTGCTGTACTACAAGTTGTAGGAGATGCATTCATTGATGTTTGCCCAAATACAGCCTCCAGAAAACTCGGCAATATTTCCCGTGTGACGGTTCGCCGGTGAAGCTGAAGGAAACTTTGTGCGGGCCGCGGCACCCGCAGTGCGTCAGTCTCCTCTTGCATCAGTCCCATCCATGTGTAGCGTGAAAACCTTTCCAATGCTTGAATAAGTGTCGCCGTAAGCGACAATCGACTCGGCCGGCGTAGCCCCAATTGGCTCTCAATGTCCTGAAGTAAAATTGACACCCGCTGTTTCCCTTTGCGCGCCAATGGAAAATGCGCAAAAGAATCCGCCGCTGTCCCAGAGCCGATGATGTAGATAACATACTTCTCCCCAAGCAATAGAGGTTCGACAAACTCACCAGTTAAGAGATCCTGCATTGGTGGCACTGCACTGTTGCACTTACCCGACGCACTCGCCAGAGGGGCGGAGACGAACACCAACATCCATGGCTCCTTCCGCCGTACCACACTGTTGCCACTCCCACGCGATGATGATGCGCTACGTTTTCCAGACAACTGCAGTGCCATTGCAGCTACTGTTAATTGCGCGTGAAGAAGTTGCTTGTTTAGCACTAGTTGCCCACCAGAGGGACGGAAATCAGACGCAGCTGTCACAATCGCAATAGGCGAGCAAGAATTGGGTGCATGAATGAACGTTCGCCACTCTTCAGCGTACGCATTTAGTACTGCGTTGCTCAGCAACCCTTTGTTCACCTGTTCATCACGCTTCGTCTTGCACAAGATCTCGCGCAGCTTGCTGTACGAGAGGAATACATGATCCGGCTCTTCGACCGCGTTTTCAAAACTGGCCTCTGCTTTGTCACTAGATGCCGGAACAACAACAGTAGAGTTGGTTCTAGAGGCGCCACCCAAACCGCCATATAGAATGGCATTCTCCAGAAGCACCATGTTGGCCGTTGAGAGGGTTGGCACGAAAAACACCACCCATGATGCGCGAAATTGGCGCACCCATGATTTGTACACCAATGGCACTTCTTCCAGGCGGCACCGTAGCGTCGTTCCAGAGGCAATATCTTCAAATGTGATCGCAAAGTTAATTTCCCGCTTCGTGGTGAACATCACCGTGATAGCGCGGAATGCCTTTCCCGGCTGTCGCATGAGAGTTGCGAGGCGGAGATTCAGTGCGTCTTCAATATCTAGTAGAGAGCCGATTTGCGTCCCACAGGGACCTCCACCACTTTCCGTTGGGTTTGCCTTTATCTCTGCTCCGACGGACGCACCCCGAAGGCTATTGTCGTGCTGGGCGAAAGCCACGGACGTCTTTTTATAATCCCGCACTACCTCCAGTGGGGTTTCTGCTGTCGCCCCCCCTTCTACAGCATTCATCGCACTATTCCCCAGCCCTTCTTCCCCCGCTACCTTACGGGTGTGTGTATCCGACGATAACCATCGCTCGTGTCTTGACTGCTGCTTCCATTTCTGCTTGAGCTCCTCCTTGGGGTTGGACGAGGCAGCACGTGCGGGCCTGCATCGTCCTTTAGGCGTCGTCATGATAAAAGATGCAAAGCGACGGCACTCCTGCAATGCACCTCCTACTCCAACGAGCGACGCCCACTCTTTTCGTCTCCCTTTTCGTGTTATTGTTGCTGCTCTCGATGATGGCCCACTTATGGGCCCCGTACGTGCCAGCAGCAGCGGACACGGCACGCATCGGCGTACAGTGTACTGCATCTATGATAGCAAGGGAAAAACAAAAGAACTAGAAGAAAAGAAAGAGAAACACAAGAGAGTTGAGGTAGAGGTGTGACGTAATCAATGCTCATACATGCAGAATAGAAAGGAGGAAAAAAAAGACGAAAAAAAGTTCGAGAGATTAGGAACGAACCACCTGTGGTCCAATCATCTCGTGTGTGCACTAGCACAGCTTTCCACGCCGCACATTCACGCGTGTATATGTAGCTCTTGTGTGTTGGCATAGCAGCGATGTAGGAGGAAAAACATATCAGTCACACCACACAGCGTCAGGAGATACGGGGCAAAGGGTTTAAAGATGAATGATCATCATCATTAACCAATAGCACCTAATAAATAAACAAACAGAAAAGAAGAAGAGTAAGGGGAGATGGAGCCTTCTCCTCCTCCTCCTCCTCCGTGTTCCCGTGGCCACCAGTACTAAGATTAAATGACGCCGCTGCATTCCCTTTCATTCACCTCCGCACTCCAGAAAAGGGAGGGAGCGACCAACTACTCCATCGCCCCTTACTCTTCCACGTCTTCTTCACATGCCCCCCCCCCCCCCCAAATTCCACCTCCTTCCCCTCTCGGAGGAAACAAATCAAGGCAAACACACACACACACAAAAGAGAATGTGTGCTCGTTGCGCGGAAAGTAAAGGAAAGGGAGGTGCTCTCCCGGGATGCGGCTTCTCATCTTGCCATCCTGACTCGAGCACAGAGTTAGACGAAAGATGAGGGGTGCAATCATCTTCTTACCGCCTAACAGAGAAACGCTGAGCTGTGCGCATGCATTCATATCCCCACCACACACCACTCGTCACGAAAACACAAATACACACACCCAAAAATAATTTCCCCTTTCACTTTTTAAAATATATATATCTTTTTCCCGTAGTGTTCCTTCTTTTTTTTTTTTTCTCCTGTGCCTCGCCTCCTCTGTGGCAGGAGAGAAGGCAAAGGGGATCTGGAGCGGGACAAGAGACATTTTTTTTTCTTTTTTACCCTCTTTTGTTTCCCCCGTTTTCTCCTCATTGACGTTTTACCACCGCCCCAGTTGGGCCCACACACACACGCATATTCCCTCACCTTTTTCCTCTTTTCACCCATTCTCTCTCTCTCTCTCTCTATATATATATATATATATATATGTGTGTGTGTCATTACTGCAGCAGCTTCTCCAAGTTCCGAAGATACTGCAGAGACGCAGCGCTCGTCGTTTCTGCCCTTACCTGTTGTCCAAAGGCACGCAATGCTACAGCGAGCTTCGCACCTTGTGGGGTACTCACAAGCAGCTGCTCACGCTCTGAGAGCACGTCAACTGCGATACTCACCAATACATCGCCGTGCGTCACTGGCGCTTCAGAAGCCGCCTGCACAAGCTGTGTCAGAACATGGCACCATACACCATCCGGCGTGACATTGTCCTCGATAAGGTCTGAGTATGTGCTTTCATGTTCCTTGCTGATTGTTGTGAGAAGCTGCAGTAGGAGAGATGGCTGTTGGGCCAGCAGCATGTACTCCAACCCCTGACGGTACTGTTGCTGGGTTTGTATCAACGAGAGTGCCGTCGACAGAATCGTTTCGGGCGCTGGGCGGCGCTTCTGAAAGGAACTTGTCGCATGTAGTGCGGAGCTGCTGGACACTGCTGCCTGATGGCTTGCAAGAGATTCTCGCAGTGTGCGCAGCTCCTCACGCATGCGACGCACCTCCTGCGGAACTCCACTGGACATGATGGTGTTCAGTTCATGTTGCAGACGGCTGTTGTCTTTTACCAGCGCGGTTAGCGAGACGTTGACGTTGCCAAGCACCTCGGCAAGCTCACGTTTCACCACGTTCTGCACGGCTTGCCCCACCTGTGAGGCGAACTGCGTCGCACTCTCCTTCAGAGTTTCATCAAGGCGATTCTTAATGATCTGCTTTTGCACACTGCGAACGCGATTCCCTATGGCATGTCGCACCTCGTGGTCAAGATACATTGTCATTGCCTCATCAATACCACGCGTCACGCCCTTTGCAATATTGCTCGAGAGCGAGTCTACAACTGTTGTAAGTGCGTACGTGTCAAACATTTGGGAACTTGCAGCACATGATGATTGCTTCTGGTCTTCTGTTTGCTGTTGTTGTTGTATCTTCTGTAGCTCGGTCATCTGCGCCTCTAAACTTAAGTTCAGAAGCTGCTCGTGGTCTCGTCGAATAGTAGCAGGAACCAGTTGCAGAATTTTTGATGTATTTACCATGGCGGACTCTAGACGCTCCAACGCCAGTCGCACCTCGTCCTCTGACTGATGGACGGCGGCCGCAAACATGCCGTCAGTTGGTGCTTGCGGAAGAGATGCGTTGTGAAGCGCTGGGCGTGTTGCAGTGCTAGCGCTGGTAACAGCAACAGCATCACCACCTGATGGACTACGGCATGCATCGACAACTCCTCCAGGAGATGGAGGTGCTTCTGCAGTACTGACGGCGCTAGTAGCCACTAGCCCTGCTGTGGCAGGGCGGTTGCCGTGACTAAACGCAGCTGTTTTTTTTGCACCAACATTCGCCGTAGCTGCTGGCGCTATCGTCGTCCTTTCCGCTACTACCTCTGTGTTGGCTGTTGGCGCATTTTCCACTGAAGACTGAAGCCCCAGCTGATTCACCAGATTGGCAATAATATTGTTGCCTGTTCGCGGTGCAGCCGTTACCTTCATCCCTCCTCCTGTTGCTGGTTTTGAAACTGCTACAGGTTCCACCGCCCCCTCATTCGCTGCCGCGGAGAAGTTCTGTTGCTGATGTTGCTTCGCCTCCCCCATCCCATGGGAGGATAGTTTCAGGTGAAACACAGTCAGTCGATCGGACTTGTCCGCCAGGACGCAGCTTCCCTCACCGAGGCAGTTAAAGCATATACCACCCCGTCGCACCTGACAAGGCAGCGCATAGTGTGTGCATGTGAAGTTACTGGGGGACTGCATGCTCACCAGTGCCAACTGTTTATCGTCGTCAAATACTGCGAAGGTCTCACGTGATACCTCCATGGAAACAATCATACCACCAACGACAAACTTGCGCAGCAGACTTGGTTCCGCCACGCCTGTAAGACCCCACTGGTACACCGCTTGTTCACATGCAGCTATGAGAAGGGTGATTGTTTCTTCCTTTGGAGTATCAAGAAGATGCAGCGCCCGCACTACCTCGCCCTCGCAGCAGGCCCACGATGGCGTGCTGCGGTTCTGTAGCGTGCAAGCCGCCACCATTGTTGGTTCTGTCGTAAAGGCGAACCACCCACCGGAGCCCACAGAGCAGAGGCTACCTTCTCCGACCACGTGGCTGAGGCTGCGTAGCGTTGTACTGTTGCGCTGCAGCGTTGCATCGGGCGGCTCCGCATCAAAGCGCGCAATAAGGGCCGAGCTCTCAAGAATTGCAGCTTGCGTGTCGTACAATACGAGAAGATCTGGTCGCTTGTTCTCCGCGTTAATGAAAAAGGAAAAGCACGGAATGGTAACAGGGTCTTGCAGCTTGAAGTACACCTTCACTGTGAGGCGCGCATCAGCTGCCGGAGCGGCTCCACCTGATGCTTCTTTGGTGCTCCCCGGCTCCTCCGTCACAACCCACACGAAGAACTCGCCCTCAGCGGCGGAAGCAGCCACGTTACTGCGGTAGTTCACAAACCGCACCGCGTGAATCGGTTTTGTATGGAGCTTTACAAGGCCTCTTACCAAGTTCGCCCGCTGCACGACACGCAGCACATGGCGCCTCTTCATGGTGTAGGCGAGGTAGCACTGAGAATCAGCCAGCACTCGTGGTGTTTCAGGTATCTCCATAAATGTTGCGGCATCCGTAGACCACACGCAACCCTCTTGATTACTGGACTTTGCCTGGCCGAACAGATCAACGGTTACAACCATTCTGTCTCCCTTTCACCCGTCTATTCCTGTGTGTTTCTGCCCTTCCGCCACACACTATTCGACTCCCTCCTTTATTATTTCCTCTGTTTTTACGCACCTTTTTTCCTCCACTTTCTTTCCCCCGTTATGTAGTGCGTGCGCGCGCTGTCGTAATTCTCCCGCCTGGCTATCTTCTCTTGCCTGAACCGAAGACAAACCGATACCTTTCCCCTCTTCGCCCTACCCAAATCTACGCGGTTATATTTATATAGAGCCGTACACACGTGTGTGTCAATAAAAATGTATGCTGCCTCTAGTGTTAGTGCAGGAAGAGCTACCAAGCGAACAGCCCAATAGCCCAACAGCCACGCACACACACACACACCAAAAAAAAGCAGCTACTGCCCTATTCTTACTTACTCTGCGTGTTGTTTGTCAAGACCCCAGGGGAAGATAAATAACGAACACCATCCATCTGTGTGCATCGATTCAAGTAGGGAAGTTATCTGTGCTTACGCATTGCAGCCCACTATCCCCTTGGGTGTGGATGCGTATTTAACAACAGCAGGAACATGATCCGTCACACCAACATACGAGACGGAGTTGAAAGAGAAAAAAAAAAAAAAAAAACAGCACTGACAATAACTTCATCTTTTTCCCTTCCCCGAAGTTGCATGGGCCCCAGAACAAGCACATTCTTCCTCTCTCAACCGAAGACGTATTGAAATCATCACCTCAGAGCTATCTGTCACCATAGTCACTTCCACCACGCCATCGTTACTGCAACAACGGCATCCCCACCCACACTCCACTTTCCCCATCCCTTATCTCCGTATATATGTAGCAAACGCTGCGCACAAACGCCACCAGAAACGCGCGACAAAAACTGCACTAAGCAAATGTGTGCGATTTCAGACTGCACGTCACCGCCATCGAATATCAACGGGCCCACATGCTCTTTTATTTGAACGGCAGTCGGACCACCTAACCGCGCTTCCCTCTCCCTGCTGTCACCGCCACAGCTCAGAAGCGTCAAAAGGAGGTTTCGAAATCCCCCTTCACCTGCCGCTCAGCTCCGCACATATTTCTCCATACGCTTAATGCAACAAAGGGTGGAGAAAAAGGAAAAACGAGCCTTCTCCAGGAGAACCGCAGAGTACACCCTCGCTGCTTCTCTTCGCGCGTTCACTCAATCTCCTCTCTCTCTCACACACACAAACACCTTTTCTACCCACCTCTTCTCCTCCTCCCTTTTCAAAAGGGAAGAACGAGGAGAGAAGCAATAACAACAAAAACAAAAAAAAAGGACGTATGGGTTAAGGATAAACCACACAACATGATATGACCATGCGCAAAAAAACAAAAAAAGCTTCGTGGCGTCACCGCCACCAGCAGCAATGGGGGGGGAGGGGAGGGGGAGAAACAGAAGGAAGGGAGAAAGAGAGGGGAGTTATGTTTGAGAATAGTATCTACCTTCCTCCTCCCTTAAGAACGAGAAGAAAAGATAAAAGAGAGAAAATTTTATTTTGATTCACGAGTCCGTTGATAAGAGTTCGGTGTCCTGCACCCGAAATCATTGCCACTCGTTTTCTCTATCTTACGATTACTCACGAAACGGCAGTGCTGCAAGCGCCTTTAGGCCGCCTCCCGCGCGAGGCGGTTGGGGGTGGTGGGCAGGGCGGGTTCCAGAAAAGAAAAAACTTGCACTTACCAAAGAGGAGGCTATTCCGTAAAAGGAGATAAAAAAGGAAGAAGGCGTAGTTATGTCGGTCCATGAAGTCGTCAGGTGATACCATTCCTGTCGCAAATTCTCAAAAAAAAGAAAAAAAAAGGTGTGTTTGGGAATGCGAGGTGTGTGTATAAAAAGCAGGGGGGCTTAGTCTTTTGTGTCACCCCCTCCCCCTCTCAACTTTTTTCCCTCGCACCGTGAGCGTGTGTGTGTAGCGACTATACAGACGCATTTATCCGTGTGCCGATGTGTTTTTCCTCCCTTTTCGCTTTGCGTGCCCCTTCATGCATTCCGTCCCTTGCGCATGTTCATCTGCCGCAGTTTGCAGCAAGCGAGGGCGACGCACGGAAACACACACACACACAGAGAGAGAGAGAGACTCTGGGGAAATGCAGGTGAGCGCCAGGATGAAAGGAGAGACAGAAAGCAGGCGGACACGGAGAGAGGAAACCACCAGCGCGGTGATGCACGAGGCCCCAAGAGACACGAAAGTGAAAAAAGCGAAGAGAATACCCTGCACACACAAACTGCTATCCATTAACGCCACCACACCCGGAAGTAGACAAGGCAGCAGCCGGAACAATATAATAACAATAAGCGAAACACCCATCTACACACGCTCTCGCACTAAGGTGTATGTGGACGCTACATTATATATATATATATATATATATATATATAATATTATAGCGTCTAAGGGTGTTGAGGTGATGATAACACAACAATCAATAACAATAGACTTTTGGCCTTCCTTCAATAATCATTTTTTTTTATTTGTTAGAGGGAAGGGTGGTGGTGGTTTTCAACCGCACACACTGAAACAAACAAGAAAGAAAAAAACAAAACAAAAAAAAAAAACCAAAAAACAAGAGGAGCTGCGCTTTGGTGTGTAGTAGATATATATATATATATATATATATATATATATATATATAACAAGCTGATGTTTCCTCCTCGCTTCCCTCTTATTTTTTTTTTTTCATTCTTTACTTGTACGTCCGTGTGGGGCCGCTTGAAGACGATGGGGTGGCGAAGAAAACGAATCACAGACATTTTCTTTTTATGTTTTGTCGAGTAAAAAAAAAAAAAAAAGTCTCTTCGTCGTTTGTGTTGTTTTCGTTGCGACGGCGGACGCCCCTCCCCCCCTTTCATCCGTGTGGATATCATCACTATTATCGTCGTTGCTACTATTACTATTAACACCACCATCCTCTTTTCTCTACTCCCCCCCCCCTTTATTCGTGCACGCACAATCACACAATCAAAAACAAAATTCGTATAGAAACACACGAACCAACATCCCCCCCCCCACTCCATTTGTTTGCGCTTCATTGAGGGAACTGAATTTCAGGCAGGCAGCTATCGTCTGCACGGAAAACGCCCCCGTGAACGATTACACCCCATTCACACTCATCCTCACGCACATACTTACGCGCACATACTCAATTTCACACGTATGCACAAAGAGAGGAATGTACAAGTGATCCGCTTCTTCTTCTCCCCACTTCTCCTTTCATGCTCATTTCTTCGTTTCCTTCGCCCGCTTCGTGCTTCTGACTTTCCGCATTCTTCCACCGAACAGCATATGTTCCTCTTTTTTTATCTTCACCTGGGCGAAGGGAACAGCGGAGCCACGCAACGATTAGCGTACGAAAAAACAAATAGAACCCAATAAAGAAATAGGGGAGGAGGGGTGTTGTTGGCGGTGCCACAGGAGCCTCCACGCGGAGATCCGTGAAGACCGTCGCCTGTCCGTCTCTCTCTCTCTCTCCCCCCCCTTTTTTTCTCACCCCACATGTGCGTGGGTGCTTGTGTCTGTGCGTGATGCATTTGCACTTATCTATAATTACATCCTCTTTCATTTCTGGACATTACGCCAGCGGCTGCAACGCGTCCACTCTGTTAACCAATTTCCTTTCCCCCCTTTTTTAAAATTCTTGTTTAATTCCCTCGCCCCCTTCCTCCTCTTCGCTCCAACAATTGTCCGCCAGACGTCAAACAAATCGGCGACTGAGGCAGAAAACAAACACCACCACGAACAACGAAACAAAAAACAACAACAGAAATGAAATTGCGACTACACATCATAAACATTTTTATTCATTCCTTCATACACCAATGCCCCCATCCCACCCACCCACACACACATTTGCCCTTTTATCATATGAATATACGCGCATGCCTTGTTCATTTCGCACTTCTCGTCCTCTCCATACGTGCGTCTAACGGGGAAAGAGCACGAGTGGTGGACGAGGGGAGGAACAGCTGAGGACACAAGACAAAACAAAACGAAAAAAAAGTATCGTGTGTGTGTGTGTGTGTGTGTGTGTTTGTGGGTGTGGGCTATTGTGATTGTCGTGAAACCAATTCATCGAGGAAGAAGAAAAACAACAACAACATGCGCATGTATTTGTGCAGGAAAAAAAGAATCTGAGAAAGAAGGGCCTGCCTTTCGGGCGAACATGACGGTCTGATTCCAATCCACTAAGGTTACTTTACACCCATCTGCCCCTTTTCATGCCCTCTTTTTTTTTCTTTAGATTTGATTCACCATGTGCCCTCCAACAGTCAGTATGAGTGAATGCACACGCCACGGCGTTTAGTTATTTCATCCCTCCTGTACATACGCACACGTCTTTACACACTTGCCGTTAATCGCATTTCCATCACCCTCCCCACACACCCCTACAGTTCCAGCATACAACTGCCTTCACCAACCCCTTCTAGTCGATGAAATCATAAATAGAAGAATAAAATCGTGTGCCCATTTATTAACCCCCCCCCTTCATACACAAACACGGACTTCCTTCTCCCACTTAAAGTTTGATTTGTTCATTAATTGCTTATCGTTCACCGCTTCTGGTTCCATGTGTATCTGCACATTATTTAATTTCATCCTCCCCCCCCTCCGCTCCAGATCCCTCTTGTCACATTCTTCAATTGCTTTTAATGCATTTTCGTCACCCTTTTTCTCCCATCACACCAACATGTCCAGTGCCCCAGTTAGTAGCCATAAGGCGGGGGTGGTGGCATGGCAGCCCCCGTCAGCGGACGGATGGCACCCTCCCACCATCGCCCCACGTCGCTCAGCCAGCTCCAGAAGCTGTGATTGGAAAAACACTCCATGCGTGGGCAAAGCAACATCTGTTTGGCTGCAATAAGGGGTTGCTGCCGTGCCATTGGAACGGCAAAAGCTGGAATCCAGACAGGAGCATGAATGCGCCAGGAGTAGCTTTGCTCAGCTGCTATTGTTCGCTCGTACCACCGATGTGCGATGCGTTGTATCGCCTCCTGCGAGAGTATCATAAGCTCCAGATTGTCCAGGGCAGGAGGTGGTGGGGGAAGATACCGCATGGTGGTTGGCGGTGGCGCGTCCGGAAGCGGTTTAGAGGACCGCGAATGCTCACCTGTGCGCCCTTTGCGCTTTCCACGGTTCTCGTTCCGCTCCTTTGGCAACGCTGCCACGATTGCTACTGTCAATGGGTTTGTCGTGTTATCGTTGAAGGGGGGAGTGGAGATCGTAGGCAGCGGGCACTCATTCGGTGATGCCGAGTTGCTAGCAAGAACAGACTTTGGGCTAAGACGTTGCGACCCGCTTAGAGAGTATGGGTCATGGGTATATTTTTGTGAGGTGCTGGATACCAACGATGAGGCACGCAGCAGGCCCTGTGTTGGTGACGGCATAGCGAACGTCAAGCTGGATGACGTCAGCGGCCATCCCTCGATGCCATTGGTGTAGAGGTTGGGAGTGCTGCACGACGGCGACAGATGTCGAAACTCGATATCTTGGTTGCCGAGAGCGTCATCAGCGAAGACGGAGCGCTGCGGCGTTGTTATCGGAGTTTCACAAAAGTTTATAAGTGCACCGTCTATAATGTTCTGCACACTGCCACTGCTGTTGAAGTTGCCCAGCACAACAGAACTGCTTTTGTTAAATGGCATGCTTGTGTTGCCTTTGCCCGTTTTTTTTCTTTCTCTTCGCAGTTTTGTTAGCCACCACCGTCTTTCTTTTTTTTTTTTATTATCTCTCTGGAGGATTTGCAAAAGGAAGAAATGTGAAGGTGAAGTAGCAGAAAGAAAGAGGGACACATACAGAAGCAAACAAATAACTCAGTCAATTGGCACAGCAGCAGTGCTTGATACCAGGCGAACCTCACTCATTCCCCCATCCTCGACAGAAGACCAGAATCGGGCGTCACGCCATGCAGCACTAACACACACACAGAGAGATGTCTTGCAAAGTTATCACCACCCCTTCCCATTGTCATCATTTGTCGCAGATGCTGCACTTTTTTCATTTCATCGGCGCAACACGGCACCGTCACCCGCCCTTTTCCTCCCCAGAGCCAATTGGGTTGCCGCTGGGCTACTTGAAGACGTGGTACTCGTCGACGCGGCCTTGCGGTACAACCACAGTCTGCAGCGGGATGAAGGGTCTACCAGCCAGAAAAATGCCCTCCGCCTCCGACTGGTTGAGGCGCCGCGACGAGATGGACATGATTTCAAACAGTGGCACACCCGTGGTAAACTTGTACGCAAAGTGATGAATGTTCGCCTTACCCGCCCCCATACGACTTTCGGGGCTCTTTTTCACGACAGGAAACTCCTCGTAGTCCGTATGCATTGTTAGCGTGAAGCTGCCACGTGGGAGGCGACGAAGAATTGCAAGGCGTGCATTCTCTAGCTGTGACTGCGTCACCATTCCGAAGTCCGCTGTAATAAGACCCCACTGGCCGCGAATGAGTGCTGCCTCATTGTTGATGAATCGCGGATCGCCGTAGCGGCGGTACTGTCGGATGGGACGGCCGGTCTTTGGGTGCACGTAGTGGTACGCCTGGAGGACTTTGCTACACTGAAACAGGGACACCATTCCTCGCTTTTTCTTTTCTTCGCTCGTTGCTGCCCCCTCCAGCCACACTACCACTTTAATTACATCACAGGTATACACGCAGCGAAGAGGAAGAAGTACGGCAGCAACAACAACAACAATAAAAAAAAAGCTTTTGCGTTTGTGTATACCAAAAAAAAAAATGCACGTGAAAATGTGCATGCATACACGACTATATATAATTATGTGTGTGTGCTTGTAGTTGTATATGGGCAGTGAGGGGGCTTGGAGAAATCTCACTAACGAATGCGTTTAAAAGGTACCACTCGTTTTACACCACAACGGATGCGTGCGAGAATCACCATGGCCCTTGTTGTTATCGTTGTGGTGGCTCCCACTGCTACGGGGGTTCGCACCATCAGCTGCTTCATCATCATTACAGGGGCTGAGTTGCGACGAGTTCCCCGTAGAGGCCCCGTAGCCACCTCCCCGCTAGATGGGGCTGCTGCTTCTGGGGTAGCATTAGAAGTAGTTGAAGCAGTAACGTCGCTACCCGAAAGGGGTGTTAACCGGCTGTAGCCACGCATGTGTTGGCTTGCCCATGGCATGGACCACGCGACCCACTCTGGCGTGAGTGTCATGAACCCACGACTCAGGTCTCGCAGGATATTTTCGGTAAGATTGCGCCCTTGCACCCCCGGTTTTTTGTTGCTGCCTCCAGTACTAATATTACTACTACCATTACCACCGCCTACGCCATTGGCACTGGTGGTGACGTCGGCAGAGGTGGAGGAGGCATCATTCAGAGACCCATCTGAATTGCGTCGCTCGACACAACGCACACCGACCTCCCGCCGTGGCAACACATGCCCGTGGTGAATCTTGTACCCCAAACGGTGGATAAGTTGGTGCCAATTCCACACCTTCCGAGCGAGCTGAAACTCCAGATGCGCCTTTTCAAGAAAAATACTTTCCAGCTGCTTTTCGGGGACCCCAATAATCCCCGTAGCAGAAGGTGTTGACGGGGACAGAGGTAGGCCTGCCGAAGAAGCACCACTACGAACGGCATTGCCGTCACTAACACCTGGCAGCTGTCGAGACTCAGCAACCGCCTGTGTCACCAACGCCATTAGTTTAAACAAAGCACGCGCGGGGAGTCCTGAGGACGGAGACTCCACGCCACTGACAGATTCCTTGAGGTCTGTGGATGCAAAAACACATGATTCACCTTCCCCATCCTTCAGTAAGGATAAAAGGCCGCGGTAAAGTTCGGTACGCACACGCAGTGATTTTGTCACACCAATGTGCCGCCCCAGGTTTAGGTTCTCCTCATACGGATCCTCTATGCACAACTCATACCGTGTAGGGTGCCGCTTTACACTATTGCTGCCGCTACCACTGCTGCTGCCGGCACCACCACCATTAACACCGCCACTACCTCCCAAGCCTAGTGAAGTTGACATTGGTGGCACGACGTCCTCTGTGTGCCACCCCAACATCTTCTTCGTTGTGATGCCGTGACGATTAAGCGAGACAACATGGTGCTCCCAGTCAAACTCAAAAGAATAGAAGTAGAAAAATCCGACTAACATGTCGCCTGCATCTCTGTACAGCGCGTCAAGTTGCGCCTGCGTGAGATTCGGGTCCATTATCGGGGCATACTTTGGATCACACTCTGCAGAGTCTACCAGTGAAGCGGGAATGTCAAGTGGATCTACATACGGCACGTACCCCTTCTGAATGAGGTAGTAGATCCACATGATATTTATGGCGTAACTCGTGAAGTAACCATTTACCGAGTTATTCACCCCGCTTGTCTTGCTCCAATCCTTCAGTACAATGGCACCTGGTCGTGCACACGGGTGTCCCATCAGATACTGCCGAAGAAGATTAGAGTTGCGTATCCCAAATGCACGGAAGCTGAGGTCAAAGTCAATATTATACAACTCAGGCCTACACTCATCGTGTACCGGCTGTACTTTTGCTCTCATCGACGGCGTTACGAACGCTGGTGTGCACATTGCAGCCCGAATCGCTGTCGTTGTGCTGTCTAATGTCATGGACATGACATCTCCCGTACGATTCCACCACACCTGCTGCACTCCGGCGACCCCTACCGCGTCCCGCACGCTGCCTTCAAGCATCAGGCGGTCTTCCCTTGAACTTGGCGCATTCAACACAAAACGCACACTGCGCGCCACAACATCTTCCGCATCCTTCCGTGCCACTGTGATAATGGGCGATGACGCGTGGTGCTTTATAATCGGCACCCGTGCATGGCTGATCGGCTCGAGATTCACAAATGAGAAACCCGCACGACGGAGCAACTCCGTAATTGAGCGTACGGCATTTCTCTCTAGTGGCGGCCAATTGCCTGCCTCCATTGCTTCCACATCAACTACCGAAAAGTCAATGTCTGCCATGCCATCCCATACACCCATCGCAACAGAGCTTCCAAATATGAAAACCCGCGCCTTATCGTGCCAGCGACGCACCACGATCTCCAGCTGCTCACGCGCTCGATGGGCCTCCCGCATTTTTGCCTCACCAGCATCCCGTTGAGTAGCAACTGCAAAAATCCTCTTGCCCCACATTGTAATGGCGTCGCGACGTGCCTTGAGGGCCCGTGACCAAACCGGGCTGAGCTTCTCCGCGATGCGGCGAAGGCGGGCGTGGTCAGGCACGAGGTCTGCGTGCCGCTCTTCCGCGTGTGCAAGTAGAGCAGCGTGGGTAGTGAAGACAGCGTGTGGGCAAGCATCACAGGAGTAGAGACGGAGTCCACACAATTTTGCTGTGTCACTACCATCCAAGTCGCCCTCTTCTTCCACTTCCTCTTCCTCATCATCATGCACATCGCCATTTGCGGTGTCAATGTGGGTGGTTGTATCCTCACAAAGGTCCTGCACGGGTGTGTGATCGTCATCACCACCAATACTCCCAACCGCACGACTGTCGCTTATCTGCTGTTTTACAAACCGGTGTTGTGAGGTGGCAGTGGCCGCAGCAGAAAGAGTATTTGTGGTGCGATCACTCCTTGTTCTTCCGTGTTGTTGCCCTGAGAGTGCATCAGATGTAGTCGCACATCTACCTACCCTCTCTATATCCTCCTCATTTCCCTGTATGTCATCCAGGGTAAAATCACCTTCCCCTTTGGTGCCTGTCACCGACCTATGTGGGCGGCTGCTCACGTGCTGTTCCTTCCCCTGCTTCGGCTGTAACTCTTCCACTCCAGGTTGCAGAAGACGGCGATACTTACTAGCCATCTTACTCCGACTCCCTCCGCCCTCCTTCCACCTTTTTTCCCACTGTCCCTCTGCTCTTTCTTTCACTCCCCTTCCCAGACAACAGCTATGTCTTCTTGTTGACCACAAGAGATGCATACATTGGCAGATTGTTACGGAGATGATAAATGTGGGAAGTAAATACTACATGATACACTAGAAGATTAAAGACAGATAGGACGATGCAGGTGACCCTTGATAGTTTTCAGTCTCCCTGTTATATATATATATATATATATATATAATATTATTTTTTAAAAAAAAAAGGGTGTCGACAATGAAGCGATAAGAGAAGAACAGAAAAAAAAAGGGGAAGGGAAAAGAGAGTAACGCCTTTCTGCATCTTCTCCCCCCTTTTTTGTTCCCATCCTGTCGCTGTCGTCGTCATTATCGTTCCACCGTTTAAACAAGGCGACGCAGCTCAACGACAGCCATTCCAAGGCATGTCACCAAAAGTCGCGCGCGAAGCCCAGCCCAAAGGGCAGTGTAACCCTCCTCAGCCACTATGGTGCGGGCGCAATGAAGCATGTTGTGGTACCGCCTAGTCGTGGAAGAGGCTGTGAGTTGCATGCGACGAGAGACGACTTCAAAGGGTTGCGTGATGCAACCCGCCACGACCGCAAGGCTACGTGCAATAAGATACGGATACTTATCTTGGACCTCTGCTGGAAGAAGCTGCAATGCGTAGTAATACGTGCCACGGTACAGAAAAACGGCCATGACATCGATCCCTGCACCACGATAGAACCCCCGAAAACCCCACATCCTTCGGATTTCCTTTGCTGTCTGTGTCGCTGACACGTACTTGTACGCTTCTTTCACTGTTTCCCCCCCCTCCTCCTTTGCTTCCACCACCACCGTTGTTCCCGCACCCTCAGTGGTGCAAGAGGGCAACGAAGAAGGAATGGGTGCAACAATGTCACCCATAAAGTTAGTCACAATGGTGTTATGCACAGCACTGACGGGGGTTGCGAATAGCACAGCGACTGAAGTGGAGGCGAGTGAGACAGTAACATACGCCCACCCTGGCATCGTCTGCACGACGCTTACCGACACCAATTCATTGATCAGCCACGACACCAGGGAAGAGCTAATGTTTTCTGCCACAGCAGAGGGAACGGCTAGAACGGCGTCAGTCAGGAGACCACGGAAAAACGACATCATCCCCTCCTTGGCGTATGCTCGTCGCACACAGCCACAGATACCCCCAAAACCCGTTTTCGGTAGTCGCCCTTCACGTACAAGCTCGCCCTCCACAGCCGCCAAGAGAGTGACGCGGTAAGGCGGCGCCATAACAGCACGCTGCAGAAACGCACTAACAAGACCCGCAACAATGTCAACCAGGGCTTCGCCTGCAGTGGGGGTCTGTCCGTACATTTGATTTTTTTCCATTTTCAGAGGTTCTTGTGGGTTTTGGCAAACACAGTTTCCGTCAACGCCACGGTGTCACTTCACTGTAATTAGAAGCACAGAATAGAATGATCAGCTCTGTATTCCACTTATGTAAACGTCCCTCCCCTCCCTTGAGATTTAGCAGCACCAACGACGTACACGCACGCACACACACACACACACACACACACAAACACACACACCCTTTTTTCGGCATATCAGTGAAATAAAAATACAAATGTACACCAAAGCATGAACAGTGAAGCAGGACAGATAGGGAAGCGAATACACAAGGGAGGAAAGAACCCACTGATGACAAATGCTATTCTTATTAACGGATGTACCGCAGGCGTTATATATTTCCTATACCCCCTGCACTGCCGCGCAACAAAAAAAAAAGGAATGGCGACAAACACGGAAATCTGATATGGGGAAACAACGGCAAATTTGGGCAGAAGTGACAAATAGACAAGTAGAACTCCTCAACGACTGATGATGGCGCCTAGAAGAATGCCACACAACTCCCGTAGGCAGCGCACGCGATAACCTGCCCAAAGCGCGGTGATGCCATCCCTTTGTACAATCTCCCACGCGTGGTGCCAGAACCAATGACGCGTTTTGTCATTCACACACCTCTCTCTTGTAAGCAGCGTCGTGTGCGCGCGTATAACCTGAAATGGGTGCAGGACAAAGAGACAGAAGAACCGCACACTAATAACAGAAGTGATCATCACAGCAGCTTGCCGTCTAGAGTGCTGGGAAGCACGGCTGTCGATGAGATAGTTTAGTCTCGGCATTATCACCACTCCCACAAACTGCACAAGGAAGTTTTCTGCGTAAGCAGCGGCAATGTCAACGTCGACACCATTGAAGCATATCCCCTTCCACCCGTAACGGTTTTTCACATCTGCGGCCGCCTCCCATGGCGAGTTGTACAAGTATGCCTCCTCCACATCCTCACCACCCCGCACATCTACCTTTTTGGGTGCCACAATGTCTGCGACGTAGTTGCAGAATATTGAGTTTTTGTACCCTACAATGGGAGATGAAAGCAGCACCCGCAGTCCCGGCGCCGCCACTCCCATAGCAACCCCTGCAGGCCACCACGGGGTTAACGCCAACCGCCGCTGCACCCACAAAACACTAACGGCTGCCCAAACCTGAACAATATAGTTCGGTACGGCAAGCTGCATGTCCACGAGGCAGCCGCGAAAGAGCCCCAATACCCCCTCCTTGGTAATAATACGGCGAATGCAGCTGCGGATACCACCGAATCCACCGTTCAGTAGTCGTCCGTTCTGAATAAGTTTTCCCTGAACACTCTCCAACAAAAAGAGGCGATTGATTGGTGCCTGGAAGCAGCCTACAATGACCCAACGGATCATGCTAACGGCAACAAATCGTATCAAATGAGCCAGGAAGATTCCTGTATTTTGAGGTACGCTTTCATCGTGAAAAAACTCCGGTTCATCGAGCTGACGTGTTGGTTCAGGCTCTGAGGGTTGGTTTTCACCTGCCATCATTTTTCTGCGATTTTGCCCTTCTACTCCCTCTTTTAAACATCTGGGGCACATCGATGGGAGGATCAAAGAGAGAGAGAAAAAAAATAAGAAAAAAAAAACAATAACAAGAAGCATAAGAAGAAAAAAAGAAAAAGAAAAACAGCAACAACAAACAAGTGCTTCGCAAAGCGTCCTTGGGTTTGTGAATAAAGTACGCCCTCAGTCATGCTACACAACTAATTATCCTCGGCACCCAGGAGGTTCTGTAATAACTCACGTGCTGCTCCTGAACCAGAATTGCTCCCCATGGTGGCAGCATCCAATACATTCCTGATGTCTAAATGCCCCGCAATAGCGCTTCGTTCCATAAAAGAGAGTGGAAGATGCTCTCGTGAAGTATGGTTCATGACACTTTTGAACAGATGATGGTTTCTGGGCGAATTTCGCGCAACTTCTCGAATGATCTTCGGTCGTCCACTCACAAGGGCCACTCGCAGGGCCTCTTGCCAGCTTTCATGCCAGCGATCACGAAGAAGCGCAACGATTGCCGATTCCTCCTCCTCCCACGAAACAGGCAACACAGCACAAGGCGCACTCACCCTAGACGGTAGAAACGCCTCACTACTCGCGGACAGCTCCACCTGAATGGTGGCGGCCTCTCTCACCATTAGGCACGCAGCACTTGCCACAGCGGCATCGCCAACAACACCACAACGCAGAAACTGTCTACACATCTGCGCCGTTGGCGCCACGGCATCTCCTACTGCAGCCCGCCACATGGCCCAAAGGTCGACTGCAAGCTCTGGGCGACCACCTGCACGCAGGGCATAGCACGCCTGCGAAAAGAGGTAGCTATCTACTCTTGTCCCGAGGATCTCAAAAATGTGCAATGCTTCAGACCAACGATGGGCATTCGCCAGAAGCGTCATAACTCTCCCAGACTCGTGAAGCCCTATATCGACACGGTAGCGAGAAGGGTGGTCACACACATCTTGCTGCCACGCAAGCCTAGCGTTGAGGAAAATATGAATTGCACCCTGCCACGAGGAGCCTTTAGGAGACTTCTCACACGCCAGCAACGCCTTACGTGACATGTGAAGAGGATTTGTGAACACGTGTGGAATGATACGTAACGCCGTCACCCAATCACCGGCATCGATGCAGCGGTTCAAATCGCTGACAGTAAACACCTGTTGAGCGACATTCTTTGTGGACGTTGGTACAACAACTCCACCCCCACTCTCTTTACGCGACTCAGCAACAGCGACGCACGCATCACGTAACCGCCACGTTCCTGTTGCCACCTGGACTGCCATGTTTGCAAAAGGAGAAAAGAGGGCCTCTTCGTGTGCCACAAAACGCTGAACGTGCGCGAGCACTTTCGCAGGGTTTGCCCTACACCGTGGGAGTTGTTGCACTGCAGCCAGATAGGAAGAGTTGCCGTGTCGCTGCGCAAGTGCTAGAAGAAGAAGAATTCGCAGTGCCTCACGTGATGCAAGTGGCAATAAAAATGCTAAATCCACCGACAGAAATAAAGACGCGACATCCACCCTCTCAGGAACAGACGTTGGTGGTAATGAGGGTTGTAATGACATCACCTCAGCAGGGTTCGTGCCCTGAGAGGACGGTTTCAACAGCAATGCCTCCACCATGGAGATATTATCATGCTCCCAGAGAGCGAATATGTACGCCTCTGCAAAGGCAGCCACCATACCCAACGCCGTGTTGCGGTTAGCGTTAGAAACATCTAGGGGAGTATCTGTATAATTGTTTTTCCGCATTTGTGCAACAGCGACGTCGTGATAAGCATGCAGAAAAAGCAGCCTATCTTCCACTAAACGAGAAACCGACGACTGCCATGGCCCTTGAAATTCGTACTGCATGTTCGAAAAAGTATTCTCAACCAGTGTACTCAAGCACTGCACGAGCCCTGCTTGCCGCAGGGCACAAGCGAGTGGGACGAGCAGCTGTGGCGTTCGCAACGAACAGTCACAGCGACATATGTCCTCATACAAATCAAATACATTTTGCACCCGTAACTGCTTGCTCAGGCCAAACGTCTTGCACCTACCCTCACCTACAGGAAGGTCATCCATGAGGTTCCTCAACATCAAAAAGAGTTGGGGAGCGCGGTGCGGACTAGATAGAAGTAACTCCTGCATGTAGTGCCACCCCTGAGGTACGGGGAGCCAATGAGAAACCAGTTCCAAAAGACGCCAGTACGGATTTCTCATTGGCGAACCAGAAACCTTCAAAAGAGCGCCCGGTGCCGAAACAAGCAGCGCAAGGATGGTACTTCCTTGCAGACGCTCAAGAGGTGGTGCAACGTGCGTTAGAAATGGCGCTGCAGGAAGGAGCAGCAGACCAACGAGATCCCTCGCGATATCAT
Source organism: Trypanosoma platydactyli (assembly GCA_030849675.1). Lineage (NCBI taxonomy): Eukaryota > Euglenozoa > Kinetoplastea > Trypanosomatida > Trypanosomatidae > Trypanosoma > Trypanosoma platydactyli. Next base: position 19,171 of record JASANU010000805.1, on the reverse strand, counting down.
GACGACGAAACGACCTGCAGCGGTTAAGTGTGCTGATGCACGCCTCCAACAGGTTCTCCAAGTTGACAGAACATCGGTCATGATCACTCTCATGAGTGAGTTGCCAGAGGCCTTTCAAGAGCCACTCCCATCTCACAAAACGCCGCACCAATGCGCGCTCATTACTGTGACGGGTACCCAATGTAGTGAGATTATCTTTTTTTATGCTGTTTTTTTTGATTCGTACTACATCACTAACAATCTGCGTTCGCTGAAAAGTTTTCATAGCTTCACCATCGCAAGGTACCCTCTCTTGAAAAGAGCATACAATTGAGCGTGCCACTGAATCCCATTGTTCGGTCAAAGGCAGAGATACATGGCGCTCTTGATGCAAAGCGGAAATCAGTTGATGCTCGCGCGCGGCACTTACCATTGTAAGCAACTCAGGAAGCCACCATCGCACGTGAAGTTTTATCCAAAATGATGAACTCAGCCCCTCGATGCCACTATTCGGCTCTTCCTTTATGGTGCGCATCATGTGTAGTACCAATCGACGCCAAGCTTTAAGGTCTGCACGAGGAGCGAAGTTCATCATTTCCCCAAGAAGCTCAACACAAAACACACCACCAGCCAGAATGACACCACGACTATTACAACCACTACAGATATTGCTAACCTGCACCTTTTTTTTACCCGGTCGTGGCTCGAGGTCAACAAGAGGTGCGAGCACACGCGATACGTATCCTAACACAAGCAAATGAAGTGTTCCACTCACCATGCAAGTCTCTAAAGCCATCTCCACAGCGGAGAGAAACTGCCGTCCAACAGCACGACTCAATGTGTGGGCCGAATTAGACCCGACAAACATCCCAAGCATTTTTTTCATGAGTGGCTTGTCCGTCTTGGTTAAATCATACAAGACCACTGAATGGAGGAACGACTTCAGAAGGTCGTGCAGTTGCAGCTGTTGCAACAATGCGGTCCCAACAGTCATGATTGAAGGGGAATGAAGGGCTGACTTTCCAGCACTTAATGACGGGGATCCATCAGAGTCGTCAAAAAAGCTCTGATACACAATTAACCCCGAAAACACAGGCGCGTAGTCCCTTGAGGAGTAAACCATTGGCGTAGGAAACAAGGATTCAAGCAAGAAGGGCAACGAGACTGAAGAAAACAGCTGAACATCCTCATCATTGGCATGAATAACTGTCAATAAGTCTGCCACACGAAGAAGACAGGCAATATTGGGATCATCCGTTGTGTCACATGATGTGGGAACAAGCCCCTCCAAAATGCCCCCTCTGCCCTCTCTTAACTTTAATGATAGAACAGCATGCAAGGTGAGCTGCAGCGCCCCCACCAAGAATTGGTTGTGTCCTTCCTTTAGCAGCAGCTGCAGATTCCCAAGCAACTTCTTCACTCCACCTCGCAAATCAGGAATTTCATTCAGAGACACCCCCGCATTCACACGTAGTAATGCAGCGTAGAAGGTTGCCCATAACGCAAAATGCTTCCCTTGCTGCATTTCATGCACCTCTTCCTTCACAGAAAGCAGTTCTGCCAGCGCCACGAGGTCAAGGGCTTCTTGCGCTTTTCCATCCACAAGAAGAGTGTAGGCTGAGAGTTTTTTAAGGAGCGAAGGTGACGGGGAAAAACCCAACGCAGCGGACGCAGTGCGCCAGACGGTAAATGCGTATTCACCGTGACCGTAGTATAGTAATGTAGAAATTAGTGAGTCACATGTAACAACATTAGTGACGGATCCTTCCACCGTCTTCTTCGTCGAGTGTGGAAACATAGACAACAACGACAGAAGTGATGATTTTTTCGAGGTTTCTGCTTGTGTTTCGTCTGAAAGAAGAAAAACAACCTCCTGCCACAGATTTGAACAAGAGACGTTATTAACATGATCTGGAGCAGATGTGGTGACCTCCTGTGGGATTGCCGATGGCGACTCGGCTAACTCCCCCTTCCGTATCGACATAGCACCTGACCCTGTAGCTCTTGATAGCCTTGCGGTTGAGAAGTCATCTGTATTCATGCTTCCGTGGCATCTGCAGCCGCTTCCTCTTCTCTCCATCGCCAGCACTCTTCGAAGAACAGGGCGGCGAAATGACCTTAGAAGGCTGCGGCATGGTGCACGAGCAGCTACCATCGAGAAGAGCAAGTACTCATACCCTGGCATAGAGAGCCCGATATATAACAGTAAAAAAAAAGGAGAGGAAAACAGAGAAAGTCATAGATGTTCATGAGAGGAAATATAGGGAAATAAAGTAATGCAGCCCCACAGGGGTAACAACAGCAAACACACATGTCACCTCTCTCCCGTACCAATAGGTACCCAACTAATATACATATATTAGTTGGAAGAGCGCTTGTATGGCAATAACAATCGCAAAAAAAAAAATCATTTCTCACTAGGAAGAAAATCGTAACTACATCAGATACATTCAACTGCATACACAGAGTAGAGGCAACAGAAAAGGAACAAAAAACCTCGAGGTTCAGCAGCACGGGCACGCTGCGATGAAACATTTCCATCCTCCCGCCCCACAAAAATGAATCTCATCGCGCAAGACTTAATAAGTAAACAGGCAGCAGCATCTCCTCCAAGAGAATGTATCGTGCCTCCGTACTTATATACGCGAATAGAGAAGAAGCAGAACCATTATGAATTCCCACATTCAACCCAACGAAATCCACATGCCTGCATGATGGTTTAGTTCTCCCTTGCTTAAAACACACATATGTACCCCCCCCGTTTGAGCGACCCATAAGATTCTCCTGTGCTTAGTGTCCACACGCCGGTGGTCTCTCACTTGAATCTCACACGCTCTGGTGATTTCATAGAGGCCAGTGAAGCCTCTTTTCCGATAGTTTGATTCATATTCACCTGTTTGTACGTGTCTAAAGAAGGTAGACCCGTTTCCTTCAAATCCAAATCAGAACCGCGAAAAGGCTCACCTGTAACCTTTCCGGTTGTCCACGGCGCATGCGTCGGCATCGACCATTTTGTCTTTGTGTGCCATGTACAGAATGGCCGCGCCTGCTTCCTGACACCACTCTCAATAAATGGATCAGGTATCCATTCTATATCGTTAATAATGCCAGGCGGTTTACCTGCGTAAAACGCTCCACATGCACGCTTTCGGCGCCGTTCTGGTCCACCCTCAGGCATCCACGGAGGACGATCTTCAGGACCGTGCTTTAATGGACCTGCCTTGAAGTGGTAAATACGACCACGATTTATCTTATCGTTATAAGGGTCAGCTATCCACTCTGGGACTTGACCAAAACCATCAACACGCCCGGTGCGCATGCCGCCAACACCACCCCTGGGATCATGTGCAGCTGCACCATCATCTACCGGATCGTGAATGTAGGGATACTCGCTGAAGAGTCCACGCTTCAACGGGTTCTTTTTCGTAAACATTGTTGTCTTCCCCGGATGCTTGTTGTGGTTCACCGGCCGCCCAGGATCAACGTCTAGTGGGATGTCTCCAAGACCACCAATCTGCGTTCCGCGCCCCTTGGCAAAATCCATTCTGTCTCCACACGGACGATCATTCAGGCGGTTTGGCAAAGTAGAGGGTTGAAAAGTACCACCACCACCCTGGTCTTCATACTGAAACTGTCCTCCACTACGAAGGTCATGAAGCGGACAGCTTTCCCGTTCTAGTTGCTCCTTTTCAAAGTCGTACAAATGATGCCAATTGGTCCAATGGCGTCGCCCATCCCAGTTTTTTGGCCGGAGATTGTGCACTGTCTCGAAGCGACCATCAGTCATCTTTCATAAAGAGAGCGAAAAAAAAGACCCCTTTCAACTCTTGCTGACCTAATGGGGGAAACAGATGGTTGTTTATTACACCCAAAGATTCGTAGAAGAGCACAACAGAAATCTACCAAGAGAAAGAAAAAGAGCAAAGGAAGAAGATTTTTTTTAGAAAAATGTAGCATATACCTTTACTGTTCCAAAAAATTTTATTTTACATTTTTTGAGTGGGAAATGTGATGCAATTGGTAGTGATACAGCGAGAGGATTATGCGTCTTCAGAATGCGCATGTGGAGAAGAGCAATTCCCATTCAGTCGACAAAAAAAAATCGGCAAGTAAAACATGAGAGGCTAGGTTTTCTTTAGAGTGGTGCCTTAACAACACCAAAACAACAACAAGAGGGGATAGAAATAGAACAGAGAAGGAGACAGGATGCCAAAAAGCACCTACATCCACCCCAAACATGCCCCATTTTCCCCTATCCACCCCCCTGAAGCCGAAAAAAAAAGGAAGTAGGGATAGAGGGGGAAAAAAAGATCTCCCCATTTGTGTTACTTGAACCCTTTCCCCTCCTGCAAGAAATGACCTACCATTGGTTGCCCATCAGTAAAAGATGAGATAGAGGGCTCACCACCGCCACTAACCCGCAGCGTTCCGAGTGACTGCTGATCTGAAGGGGCAGCAAGGGGCTGATACTCCTCAATCGTAACACCAAGTTTATTTTCGTACGCAAACTCTTCGAATTGATGTATGTAACTTTCAAAAACCTCACCAATAACCCCATCATGCAGCCCAAAGTATGGCATTTGTGAGTCATGCAGAGGACGAAATGTCTCTGTATATTCAGTTTGAGCATTGATCATCTGCATGCGCCTATACCTGTCCCACTCGATCCCAAAGTATTCTAGGGTTTTTGTTGCTAAACGTGTAGTGTGCCTTTTCACATCACGATTAGACCAATGTACCATTCTGGTTTTATCAAAATTGGAAAGGTATTGAATAGTGTACTCAGCACCAGAGCCGAATATACCCAGCACCTTGTCACCCGTTGTTGCCAGCTGGGAGTCGCTGGGCGGCTTTCCAGTGTAGAGGCTGTTGTGTATAGCCAACGATGAACATAGTGAAGGAATACATTGAGATAAGGCACGGTGCACCCAAATCAATCTCATATCAGGGAATGTCTCATGAAGTGGTTCGATGCTCAAAATAGCAAACGGGGAAAAAATTAGCCATTGTGACTGCAGCACCGGCTTTTTGACGCCATACTTTTGCTCCTCAATTGGATTGTTTACAGGTTTAATGTCCTGCAATACAGGTTCAGAGAAATGACCGCAGCGTTTGTACCACTGAAATAACTGGCACACCCGTTTAATGTAGCGATACACATCCGCTTGATCTTCCTGCAGACACTCCAACAAATATTCGTCTAAGCCATACAAAAGGCCCCAGGCATACGACATTGGGCACATGAGTTGTAGGGAAAGATCATCGTCAATCTGAGTGGAGTTCATCGTGCGTATACAGCGAAAATCGGGAAAGAGGCAGTTAAACCACCTAAACTCTCGATGAAAGGCATCTCGTCTCTCCACGTCAAGAAGAAGTGAAGGTGAAATAGTATCGCACTGCTTAAAAGCCAAGAAAAGTCCAGAGCGAGATAAAACATGCGCTGATTGATGCCCATTACAGCGAGGCAGACCAAACACAAACAAAGGCTCAACAACAGCCTCCTTTTCTATTTCATGACCATTTAGACGGAATGCCTCTTCCACCGCCAATCGCTCAGACAAACTCCAGACAAGCCGTTTTCGCAGAAGCGCTCTACCGTAACGCGAGTTAGAATTCTTGTTTGCACAAGCATAACAAAGCTTTTCCCACCATCTATAATTAGGAACCGACGCTGAGGATGACGGAGCAGACAGGTTCACCCTCTGACAGGCATCCGCTAAGATAGACTCCAAGGCGAAAGAATCATTTGACAGATTGAGCGTAAAACACTCTGAGGCTCTACGAGCCAGGGGACCGCCCCGCGAAAGGTCCCTCACCCCAGACATGGTTCTTTGAAAAAACATAGTCAACGGCACCTACGTGTGAAGATGAGGAGCTGGCAACCACAGTAGAAAGGTAAACACGCAAAAAAAGACAACAAAACCAGCAAAAGCAAAAGACGAGAAAGTACCAAAGAAATGGCTGTGTAAGAAAAGAAAAAAAAACAGATTCCTTTATTTTCCACTTTTTTTCAAACAAGAATAAAAAATTCTTCTTCATTTATTTATTTCTAGGTAGTGGTAAAGAAAAACAAGATTCTTTAACCACTTAGTTTCACAACTAAAATACTCTTGGCTAATACCACCTAAACACGCACTTTTTTTCTTCTTCAATGAAATCAGGTAGAAAGAAAGGATGCCTGAACACACCTTGTGGTCCTCAAGAAATTTGGTATAAAGTTTCTTATGAGAAACGTGCCCCTCCATTAAACGACGATGTTGCAGGCTTGTAATATTGCCGCTGGACTGAAAGAAGGGCGGCAACAACTAAAGAAGCACCAAGAACAAGAACCAAGAGGGTAGGGCCACGAGTGTCGTCGTATCGCATTGGCTCTCGCATATAAATTTTGTTGGCGCGATCCCTGAAGACAAATAAAGAGTAAACCATGAAGAGAATAGAAACCGGAAGCAGGAGTAAGCCCGCCAATTCAGAGGCGCCGGATGATGTATCACCAAAGTTCAAGAGGGTTAAAGACATCATTCCAACCATCGCCGAGATTGACAGCCATTTGAGAAATGTTCTCTCGTTAGCAAAAAAGGTCTTGGGGTCAATCTTTTGTGGAACACAAATTCGTTTGTCGTCCACAGAACCGGTAAGGTTCCGCCGTCCAGGACCCTGAAAATCCTCATACTTTGCATCGCCATCAGCTTCACCATCGGCCCAAGGTTTTGCCGAGTTTACAGCACAGCAGATTGCTGCCAAACCCCTTCCCCAAAAATCGGTCATGTTATCTAAACAAAAAGCGTCAAAGGGAAAAATACAGACTCTTGCCCCACGAACAAAAAAAAAAAAACAGATTTAACTGTGTACGATAGTTCGAGAACACTCACAAAAATAGCGGAAATACCGAAAAAAAAAACATATTTGATGAATTCAACACGACATCATAAAAGAAGAAAATGCATAATGAAATAGCAACATGATAAAATGACACCAATACAGTTAAAAATAACGCCTAACCCAGTTATAAAAACAAAAAAAGTTTTTTCTTTCTTTTTCTGTCACCATTAAAAAAAAATTAATAGAATATTGACTTACGAATTCACCGGGCTTCCTCCCTTTCACACTATCAACAAAGAATAGGAAAAAACCCAATATCTTTACAATGACCCAAGGAAATCTTGCGCCTTCTATCCAGATCTATTCTTCCGTATTGAAGGAAAAGATCCTGTAATCGGGCGTGCTCGCAATACAAGTGGCGTGTGGATTAAAAGACTTACGAAGTGGTAACTCCGAGGGGCATTTCCACCCTGACGACCCCCTGTGAAAAAAGCATCAAAAGGGTGGGTATGATGACAAAATAAAAATTTCCTTCTCAGAAAAGACACCAGACAACTGTGCGCTCCCTCTATGGCAAAAAACCAATGAAATGAGGGAAACGTAGAATGAGAAGAAAAACAATGAAAAAGATAGGTAAAGTAGCATCTTCTCGGTTGATATTCTTTTCACACGCTCCTAAGAAAAAGCGAAAAAAAGGTTTGAAACCAGTCGTGTAAAACAAACAAGCAAAATATCAGTGAGTTCACAGGAAAAATATTTTACATACAGAGACCTGAAAATAGAAAAGCATTTCTAGGTGGCGGGCTAGCACTAAGTACCGGAAAAAGCCTACTCTGATAAAAAGACACATCTATATTACAGAGCAAAAACTATCCACTAGGAACCAATTTTATATTTTTTTCCCAAAAGAAAAAAAATATAAAATTCTTCAGGTTTTGGGGGCATACCTTAATTATGCATCTACCTAATATGAAGCGCGGCTACGAAAAAAGTTAAAGACAAATGAGAAGAGAGGAATAAAAAACAACCTTGTATAAAATTTTTTAATCCAAAGAGCAAGTTGAAACCAAAATAAAAAACAGTGTGAATGAGAGAACTAATTTTGATGAGCCCAGAGGAGAGAAATTTTATATCTTCTGCATTATGAGTATCAAGTAAAGAATTTTTCTTTAATACAGAAATCGGTGACTGATGCTTCGGTAGTTTAGAAGAGCTTTTCAGTGATGCATCGGACCATTGCCTTTGTTTCTACATGGTGGCTTGCGTTCTCTCCCATTAATGAAAGCATACCCAAGGAAAAAACGGCCGCGACCTTTGCTCTTCTTGCATACCAACCGTAACTCAGCATCCCCTTCCCAACGTGGGGGCCACTAGAAAGTGGAATATCCGCGGAAAAACTATGCCAAAACCGTTCTTCCTCAGTTACCGAATAATCAACATGATTACGCTTAATGGTGTGACTTAAACGATGATTTAAATCAGGTGAAATGGAAGTTTGAGATTGTAGCAGAATATTCCCCGATGCAATCACAGCCACCAGGTTTTCCATTCGTTCAGCGTAATAACACGTTGTGTCCACCAGCTCCACTAAATTTTTTAGGGCAAAAGGAGCATTGGCAGGCCTACACTCCAAGGCAACTGCCTCTGGCCAGTGCTGAATATAAGGTATTAGAGCGTTGAATTTAGCCAACATTGCTTCCTCAACAACATTTCTTTCCTTTGGAGGAGTATACCGTCCCAACCGATAAAGGTCGCTGTTTTTGGCGAGGGCTTCCAGTGTCGCAAACTTGTTGAAGCACTCCTCCAGTCGCTGGTGTGCTGCGCGATTTGTATTGTCAACAATATGCTCTACAACAGCAATCGAAAACCCTCGAGGAAACAGTTGAACTATGTCCACACCGTTGGGGAAACCATCGTCCCCCAACAGACGCTCCACCCGTTCCTTCGGAACGGCAGCGCGCGCCAAAGAAAACAAAGAAGGATCCAAAAAACCGCGCTTTTGGACAATCCTTGAGGCTTGTTCTAGCACCTCCTTCCTGAAGGCGGATGCGGCGAGAGTGCTCATCTGGTTGCTTCCTTAAACGCGGCGCCCGAGGGAAAAAAGGGGGGAACATGGAGTCAAAAAGAAAAAGAATAAACTCTTGCGTGGGAATGGCCCGATGGGGTGTTGGTCACCGCCGCGCTCCCTCCCCCGCCAACGCCCACCTGCGGTCATCGGCGCGGTGTCGGCTACCCGTTTTTTTTGGGGGGTCTGCTTTGTATTGCTCCCATTGCTGCCTTCAGTTTGGGCGGGTGGATGCTGGACCCCAGCTTGCTAAACAATTGATGTGGGCAACTTTTGTTATTACTTGTGCTTTGGGGCATGTTTTGGGAGTGTTTATTTTTGAGAGCTTGCGACAGGAATGGTAGCACCTGACGACTTCATGGACCGACATAACTACGCCTTCTTCCTTTTTTATCTCCTTTTACGGAATAGCCTCCTCAGTAAGTGTAATTTTTTTTATTTTCTGGAACCCGCCCTTCCCACCACCCCCAAACCGCCTCGCGTGGGAGGCGGCCTAAAGGCGCTTTCAGCACTGCCGTTTTGTGAGTAATAGAAAGAAAAAACGAGTGGCAATGATTTCGGGTGCAGGACACCGAACTCTTATCAACGGACTCGTGAATCAAAATAAAATCTTCTTTTTTTTCTCGTTTTTAAGGGAGGAGGAAGGTAGATGCTGTTCGTTTTTAATGGACTGGATTTTCTGTGATTTCTCACTTCTTTTTTTTTTTTGTTTGGTCCTGCTGCTTTGGTTTTCATTTTTTGCTCTTTTTTCAAGTGTTTTTTTTTTCCTTCCCTTCCGAGGTAAAACTGCATAGAGTGACTTTTGGAATTTTTTCTTGTGGGAAACCAGCGGCATGGATGACATGGAGACAACGGAGCATGTGGCGCGACTCGACGCGTCGACAGACTCTATAATTGAAGAGTTAAAGGCACTAGCCAAGTCTATGCTTGAGTCTACAGAGGCTGTACGGCGAAGGACTCGTAACGTAGAAATTTGCAAATCTTACGAAGCGCTTTTGAGTGGACTCGAGGCTCCATTATCAGCAACGAGGCGGCCTCTAGGATCTACGCTCCACCAGACTCGACACCCCAATGATGATATATCAATCTCGGAGAAGTGTGAAGATGAAAGCCATGCTGATAGAGGGGCTGCCGATAAATTATTTCCCAAAGAACATTCCACCGGCGATAAAAGAGCTGATCAACGTGATTTTATTGAGGATGGGCCGGACCGTGTGGAAGATAATTACACGGATATGGATGCCGATGTCGGTAATGGTATTGATGGCTGTGATGATGTTAGGGGTGTTTCCTGGAGCGGAGAAAGTAAAAACCTTTCTGTTGCAGGTACGGCAGCTGTAGATTGCTCCGCCGACTCTGAGGAAAATGTCTATGATGGTGTGAAGACTCACGTGGTGTTTAAGGCGGTAGATCCTGCACTTTACGATGAGATCAGTGGCTGCACGTGGCAACCTGAGCCACTGCGTTTGCACACTGAAACCGGTGAAACATTTGAGGATTGTAGCGACGATGAGGATGTCGAAGAAAATGGAGCAGAGGAGGGTATCAGGGGTACTACAGTGAAGGTTTTTCGCGTCCCTTCTTTTCCGTTTGGTGGCGGCATTACAGAGGCTCAGGCGCATTCACTAAGTCGATTGTTTGCCAATACAATTCGACGAGGTGGCCTGTCGACTTCAATTAAACCATTACACATTACGAAATCGCAATTTATAGGTTACGAGTGTAAGGAATGTGCTACAACCGAAGAACAGCGCGCCTCCTTTAAGCCAATTTCGCCTTTTGAATTTGTAGTGGAGGTGGAGAGATCTGTGGTTTTTGACGCTGTTCGGGCGCGTGAAGAGCGTCGGCGGGAGTTTCGCCGCCTTGCTAAGGATGGGAAAGCCCATGTTACGATGGGATCTTTTAATCTTCGCGTGATCATGGATCCGTTGAAGACAGGGTTTGAGGAAGAAAAAATTTTTCCCATTGAGCGTGGTACCATTGTCGCAGGTCGTTACCAGATAATAGAGTTGTTAGGTAAAGCGACATTTAGTCGTGCTGTTCGATGCTATGATTTACATCAGCCCTTGTTCGAGGAAGAGGAAGGTGAGGAGGACAGTTACTCGGCTAGCCACATGGAAAAAAATGATACTACGAGTACTGAGCGACCCGATAGAGACGGGAGGCGAAGGATTATTGGATACGCTGAGGTTTGCCTTAAGATAATCAACAATTCGAAGGATTTCTTTGACCAGTCACTGGATGAGATCCGCCTGTTGACCCTCATCAATAAACATAAGGACCCAGATGCAGCTCATGTCATTCGTCTCATTGATTGTTTTTACTACAAAGAGCACACAATGTTGGTCACGGAATTGCTTTCTGACAACCTTTATGAATATTCTAAGTTCAATCGTGAGGGGGAAGATACTTTTTACTTTACGATACCAAGAATCCGTCGCATCGCTCGTCAAATCGTGGAGGCACTCGCCTATGTGCACAGCCTTAATCTTATTCACGCAGATTTGAAACCAGAAAATATATTGTTTGTTTCGCATCGGCGTTGCATAATCAAGGTTATTGATTTTGGCAGTAGTTGCTTTTTGAGCGATCATTTAAGCTCATATATTCAGAGCCGCAGCTATCGTGCTCCAGAGGTAATTCTAGGATGTGATTATGATGGGCGCATTGATGTGTGGTCTCTTGGTGCTATTTTAGTAGAGCTAGTGACAGGAGACGTTCTTTTCACATCTGAAACTGTCCCTGAAATGCTTGCCCGTATTGTTTCTGTTTGCGGACAACCGCTTCCTCGCCGCATGCTCTGGGAGGGTCGGCATACTTCGAAGTTTATAAACAAGTTTGGCTGCATATTTGAGCAGGGTAATAAGGATGGTGGCGATTCCGGAGAGGATTCTTCTTATTACTATATTTACACACCGACCTTTCATTCTTCCAGAGCTAAGATCCCAGAAAAGAAAAATGGTAGTCCTGAGAGTGAAGGGAATGGTGTCTTGAGCAACAATGAAGTGATGCCTTCGTGTGAAGGACCCTATGGTGTCCTTCGGCAAAAGCTAGCTGTGCAAAATGTCACAGACGGTATGTTTCTATCGTTTGTGGAGGCGTGTCTAACTCTTGATCACAAAAAACGCCCTACAAGCGAAGAGCTTCTCATGCATCCCTTTTTGACGCATTCAGAGTAAAAGGTGATTTGCTTTATTTTATCTGGAAGAGAGGAGGAAAAAATGGCCAAAAATACAGCAACAACTAAACAATTGAGAAAAGGGTATACAGGCAACTGCAAGAAGCCCCGGCATGTGAAGGTGGCGGAGGAAGAAAAAGCAAATCTACGAATATAGGAAAAAAAGAAGAAAAACATGGGAAATGCAAAAATAGGAGTGAGTTCGGGGTGCGGTGCCGTTTCGTTCTGTTCTGGTGGGGGACAAGAAAAGAAAATAATAATTTTTTTCTTTGAGGGTAGTAAGGAAAAAAAAAACAGCCTATAACGAGAATTTCATCCTCTATCCTCTTTCTCTTTTTTCTGATCTTCGCCATACCCATAAAGAAAGTCCTTTGATTTTTTATTTTCCTAACCGCTTTTTTTTTTTTTCCTCTGTGTGAATATATAGATTTTTTTTTCGTGTGCGGATATTTTCTTCCCGAAATTAAGTACTTTGCCCTATGCTTTTTGTGTGTGTGTGCACGTGTTCTTTTGTCAAAATTACTGTTTCTGTTTCCCGTAGACTCAACTGCTTCTTAATCACTGTCTCATACGAAAGGGAAGAAGAGGGAAGTATGGGGGTGTATGATGCATACATGACATGTGAGAAGAAAGCAATGCTTTTGTTTAGCACACAACCACCTTTTCTGATCCCGCCATTTTTTTTTCTCATTTTTTAAAAAACAAAACAACCCTGATTTCTGGTGTCCATGCTCTTCGTCTGAGGAAGGGAGTCTGTTTTTTTCTTTTTCCTTCGTGTGTGGTTTTTATATCTATTAATTCAAGAAACATATTGTTAGTTTCGAGGTGGACGTATAGAGATGAGCAAGGAGAAATGTATGTGTTACATGCGAATTCTATTCTTGTTGGCATTTTACCTCCATGTGGCTGATGCTACCGCAGATCCTTTCGAGTACGACTCTCAAAACTCTCATGGCAGACACACAAAAGGAGGTGCGATGGCTCGGGACGATACACTAAATCAGTACACAGGGCACATTCCTTGGATAAACTGGAGGCAGTTGGTACATAGAGTTACCTCTGCACGCTGTACCTTACTCTCACATAGTGGTTCTTCTACTACTACACATTCAAATCCCGCTTCTGAGGCACGGGCTGATGCAGACGAACTACACTCATTGGCAACTATGCGATCTTCATCTTCCAATACAATTTGTCATTTGCCCATTCTGCTGCTCTTTTTTCGAAACGATTGCCCTGGATGTCATGTGTTGTTGAAAAATCTGGGAAACAGCGCGGAGTTCGAACTCTTGAGTGAATACACGACTATGGTGGCTGCAGAGAAAGTGGAAGACATGATTGGGCGTTATCCATATCCTCGACCGCGTCTTGAAGATAGCAACTTCCCTTTTCTACATGGTTCTAGGGAGAATAGAATAAAACGATTAGGGAAGGAAGAGAGGGATATCATATGGCAGACATTTGCTGGACAGGGTGAGTACTTTCCTCGCATTTTTTTTTTATTTCCACATAATGGTAGCGTCATGCCTATTGTCAACCAGGGCGTTGAAGCTGATTCAAGTCATTTGCATTTTTACCATGAGTCGTCTTCTCTTCTGCAGAGTATGATGACTGCCATGCAGATGATGAATGAGGATGTAAGCTTTCATGACCTGTGAATTTTATCTTTCCTCTTCTCTTTACGTTGATTAGGTCCTGAGCCACTTCGATTCCCTGGTTGCGTATACACATTATTCCCCCCTCTTCCGTTTTTACCTTTGATCCCTTTCCGTGTTCATCCTGTTTCTTCTCGGTATTTTCATGACTACTGCTCTTGTTTTTCTTTCACGTTCCTTTTTTTTATACTTGACTTTATTGGCTTTGCCGTTTTTGTTCCCCCGTCCCCTCCCCGATTCTTCGTTTGTGTTCCAGTTTTTCCATCAAGCCCATCAACGTTGTTTTCAGAGCGTTTTCTAGAGGGTAAGGTTTTTCAAAGCAAACAACCAACGCAAACAGCAGGTATTTTAATCGCGCGTGTCACATATATATATATATATATATATATATATATATATATATTGTGCGCTAATAGAGTGATTGGAGGGATATTAAGATGACTTCATCGACTGGGCAAAATATTCCTTTTGCTTCTGATTCTCTGAATAATGCTGGAGTGAGCGAATCTGACCTCTTTATGCGTCACGTAGTCGCGAGCCTTCTTCCGTACGGTGTGGTATTTGGTTCCGTGTTGCTAAAGATACCCCAGATTATGAAGGTCTTACTGAACCGTAGTGCGGCTGGGGTTTCAATAGCGTCCCTTTTTTTTGAGTTGACTGCTTATGTGATCACCACAAGCTGGTGTCTCGCGCAGGCAATGCAGTTTAAAGACTATGGGGAGAATATGTTTATAATGGTTGAGATGGGGGTCTTGTTGCTGCTTGTTGGATACCTTCAGAAAAAGATTTTTTTTGCCTTATTGATGTTTCTTCTCGAGGCAGTTGCATTGGCCATCATGTCAAGTGGTATTATTGACCGTGATCTACACGAGTGTCTTCTGAGTGTGCAGATTCTCTTTGGACTTGGCAGTCGTGCGCCTCAGATTATGTTGAACTATCGAAACCAGTCGACTGGGCAACTGTCCGTCATGACATATTACTTGGCGATGTTAGGTGGTATTTCACGCCTGTTAACAACATTTCATAATGTCCCTTTGGAGAAGGGTAGAAATATGATGCTGCTCCAGTTCGGTCTCTCCGTGATGCTGAACGTGGTAGTCATTATGCAGGTGGTGGCGTACAGGAAAGGTTGTAAGGTGGAGTGCGACCACAAGCAAGACTCGGTTCGGGTTGGTAAGAAGAAGCTGTAGTAGACGTGAAAAAGTTACCTTAAAAAACAATAAAGGCGACACATAAACATCTGTGCCTGTGCATGTTTCATATGCAGTTTTGACTCACACTCACACAGTTGCCTTATTTTCTGAATTCGTTTAAACAGTCGATTTGTAGACGAGCTCCTCTCAGGAACTGCGGCAATAGCAGACGAGACTCACAGTATCATTCTACATCATATATATATATATATATATATATATATATATATGCCCTCTTTTTTGGTCCATTTTTTCTGATAAAGTAAATACAGGTTGATACTGTTGTTCTATTTACATGCTATATATGAAGAGGAATTAAACAGAGTGTCAGAAAATTACAACGTGCCTTTTGTATCTCTCTTTATGTGTGTGCGTGTGTGTTTTCCGTGACACTTTAAAAAATTATTATGCCTTTCCCTGCTTTGTCTTTCGCCAATACGTGTGACTGGCGATATTATCACTTTTTCTACCTTTCCTTCTTTCTGCAGATTAAAACCACTTTCTCTTCCTCTCGTTTTATGTATATTTCGAACTCAAATTCAAATGTGCATAGTGCACAAAGCTTCATCACAATATCTACCGATACCGGTGCTTGAATTTCTCTTGAAACACACACTTACACCGAGTGAGAAAGGGAAAGGGACGTGCGAGAGAAAGTACCACATGCCATCGAATGTCGATCCGGTCTTTAGTTCCCCATGGGTTCTCAAAGGTGGTTTCAGGTGTTGTACAGTCACGTAAAATAAGTTCCGGCAAGGCACCATGGACCGTGTCCACCACTGAGGTTTTATGTGCACGAATGAGCTCATGGATTTCGGCATTGGCCTGCTACGAATTTTTTCGTAAGCGTCATCTTCCAATTACGGATGAGGCTGTTATGTCTCTGTATCTTCGCTTGCATGATGCAGCTCCCAGGTGCAGTGACGACACCTCCCTTCCAAGGGGGCAGGTACTCCAATCTTCTCCTGCCCTCATCAGTGGGCCGAACAGTATATCGTCACCGGGTGCTGCTGTGAATGTGGCACATCCGCATCGTGGATTGAAAGATAGCCGTACGTCCAAAATAAAATCAAAGCCACTGTCTTTTCTTATCCTCGCCACAGAGCATCAATCAACTCTTCGTCCGTTATACCATCGTCTTCGATTTCTTTTGCAGGGCGCAAATCTTTTCCCACAGAAGGATTTGGGGAAAAATGAAGACGACAGTACAGCTCAAGATGACGCAAAGCAAAATAGACAGCATGCATTTTTATTAGATGCATTGCCTCTTCTTTTAGCGCCATGTGCTATTATCAATATTTCTCTCCGACACAACCTCCGTCAACGACGGTGGTCCGATGCGTTGCGAACCATTCGCAATTTATACCGTTACGACCTTGTGGAGCGGTACCTGCAGGAACTTATCAAAGCACACTCATGGGATGTCACGGACGCCATGCTTGCTGTTGCTAGCCATGATACATGTTATCGTGCATGTGTCGAGGCGCCATCACTACTGCCGCTTATGGATGTACTACTAGTACAGTGGGAGGAGTACTGGAATGTGTTAAAAGGGAAAAGTGTTGAATCACAGAATGTTCTGACAGGCAGTCCTTTTCCAGCTACATCATCTCCGTGTTCCTTTAGTGCTTCTGCTTCTCTCGATGCTTGGGAGGGTGAAAATGGGGATGAGCTAACAAGCGTAGTGGGCAAAGAGCCCGATGCGAAGTTTAAATTCTCTAACGATGCACGACTCTCTCCTTCCGCCATGAGGTTAAATTTAGAGGAGAAATGCTTGGATGTATTACTTTTTGCTAGTCTTGTTTCCGCACCTTTGAGACACACGGTAGTTGCGCATGTGAGCAGCAGCAAAAACATCAATGACAGTGATCAGAAAAAAAGGGAAGAGGAAGAGGAGGTTTATCATCGTCTTGTAGAGGCGACGACACGCCAAGCGGAGTTTACACTCTGTCTTCGTTTGGCTACAGAGTGGTGGACCGCATCGAAAAAAGGTCTGCCAAGCTCAGAGTTGCACTCGCTACCCTCCACAGCTACAAAAGAGTTGTTGCTTACACGCCTTCTTCTTCGTGCGCCATCCTGTGACATTGCGCTTCAGATACTGGATAAGTGGATGTCTAGTTTTTCTTCTGGGAGTCGTTCTTCAGATGATCTCTTTTCTGTACAACATCCGAGCGAAGCATTCTTGCGTTGTCCAGAGGTCATTTCTGCTTTGGCCGCCCGGTTGTCGCCTGCAGCTTTCTTGCGGGAAATTGTGGAGGAACGTCTGCAGCAGAGAAATATTCTGCTTGATTGGCACGTGCGGGAGCTGGTAAGGGAGGCGCTCCATCGTGGCGCACTCTACGATGCGGCAGAGAAGTTCTGTACTTGTCAAGCACACCTTGAGCTCGCCATGTGTAAAGCGGAAGAACCAAATCACCGAGGAAGCACCTTTGCACCACTCATCAGAAGATATCTTTCGCAGCACTTTTCTACCACAGAGAGGTGGAGATTCATCTCTGGTCTCCTCCGCCACATGGGTGAGGCGCACTATCCTTCCCTTGTTGAGGCTTTCTTGAAAGAGCTGGATGAGGAGACTGTTGGTGACGCCTGCTCTTCTGTTGCGGAAATACACGAGGATTCTTTCCTGCTCCTTTGGGTTGTTCGCAACTGGGTTACAGAGGATTGTTGCCCGGGTGATGCAGCGGTGCTACTTCACCATGTAGTCCGAGCTCTTGAGATGAGAGAGTCAACATCATCTGAGCAAGACCAAAATCAATCCTGTAATGACGCGTCCCCGCATTCCCGATTCACAGCAAAACATGCAATTACATCATTTTCAAAGGCTGTGGCATATCTGGGACTTGTTGTTGAGAACAACGCGCCTAGTAATTATATAAAGACTGAGATAGTCGTGCAGTGGCTGAAATTGTTGTCTGAGATACCCGCAACACACTTTGACGAGGAAGTTCTCGTGGTATGGCTCTTCTGGACAATGCGAGCACTTGTACAGTGGGAAGAACAGACACAGTGCCCTCCTATCACTGCGGCAGAAACGGAGGTTGTATCAGCGGGAGTTCTTAAGGCGATTCAAAACCTCAGCAAGACTTTGGAAAAATGTGAAGTGACTGCAGTCCTTCCACCCATGCTGCTTAACTGGTTAACTGCGCGCACCAGCATGTCGTGGGCTGATGCGGCTGCGTGGATCGCTAGAAGCGCCGGTAAGAAAACTTCACAACAACGTCCCTTCGTTTTCATCCGCCTGCCTCTTGGTTCTTCGGCTTTTGAAACTGTCATTGATTCATCGTCAAGACGCCGCATGTTATTAGCTATAGAAAATGAGCTCTATCAACACTGTAGACTCGTCCATTCTTTTAGACCTTCCTCTGCAGCCAATGCTCATCTGTCTGAAGCTGTACATGAGTTGTTTGCCCTGATACGTTTTACCCTGCTCCGCACATGGTATTACCACACACTGAATGCTGGTGCATCTGTTGACACCGAAGTATTTTCTAACCTTGCCTTATCCTCTTTGGATCTTCCTGCTAGAGCTGCAACAGCAAGAACTGCGAGAGCCATAAATACTGCACTTACAGCGCCCAATTATGAAGGTATACCGTCTATGAAATATCAACGAAAAGTACACAACAACATCGTCATACATTCTCTGCATGAAACACTACGATGTTTGTGGGAGGCCAGAGCATCTCCACAATTTGATGTCAATATCCCTCTCTCCAAACAACATCCTTCTTAACAACACATCAACAAAACGTCAGAAACAAAGTAATCCTCAGAATCTATATATATATATATATATATATATATATTTGAAAAAGTATGTGCACTCATATTCATCATGATCCACATTTCAACGTCTCTATCAACCACTTTTCCGTTCACATCACACTATATTTTTTCACAACAACAACAACAAAAAGAACAAATTCAAAGCCAAAAAGACTAAATGTACTAAAAAACAAAAATAACAAAAGATGACGAGGTCACTAAACACATGATAAATTCAGCAACGACGAGAACAAAAAAAAAATTAGTGTTTCCCTTTGTCCTTATAAAAAAAGCTGTACAAAATAAAATTGTGGCTACATATTTGAAAAAAAAACCGAAAAAAAAGATAATCAATAACTACCAAAACACACAAAAAAAAATGGTTGTCTCGCGCGACTGAAAGCACATTCCAGTTTGACAATGTGTTCTGGTCGCTGGATGACCCTGACGAGTCTGGCAGCCCGCCTGCAAGGCAGGTGGATGTGTACGAGGCGATTGGACGGCCACTTGTGCGCCA